>CM017917.1:2979205-3110258 GCA_008369825.1 Triplophysa tibetana | reverse complement strand
TAAACATGTCATGTCATTTAGGAGACAGGTAGTAATGTTTCTGAAAGAACCTGAATTAGACGTGTCTTTTAGAGTTGCACATGAAGGGAAGACATATATGGTATATGCTAGTACAGGGAGTTTAAAGTGTTTTGAATGTGGAGATGTAGGACATAAAAGGTCTAAATGTCCACATAAGGCTGGCAGTAACGCTAGTGGTGTTGATAATATCACACTGAATGTGGATTCAGAGGCCAGTGAATCCAATCGAATGCAAATGTCTCCTAAAATAATCCCTGCTGTTGTTTTCAGAGGCAAGAAATGAATCTAATGGGGAGCAATTGGTTCGAAATGAAACAAAAGAAAGTGAGGGAAGTGTTGTGGCACCCTGTAGTGGTGTAGAACAGGAAAAAAGGATGTTTGACAGGACTGTAGTGGAACTTAAGGAAGGTCTTGGATCAGTGTATAAGGAAAGTGAGGAGGTTCAGATGAACGAAGGGGTTAATATGGAGGTGAACGAGTTGTTGGTTTGTCCTGAGATGGTTGGAGAAGAGGAACTAAGGGATGAGGATACTCTTTCGGATATTTCTGAGATCGGTTCTCAGAATATGGAGGAGACGTACTCGTTGGATGAGATTAATGTTTTTTTTAGACACGACATTTGGTAAAGTGGTAGAGGTGAGAGATTTTTTCCCAGATGTGGAAAAAATTGTTTTTTCAGTGAAAACACTTCAGCGTACAGCAAGTTATGATGCACTGAGTCAACAAAAGAGGTTTAGATTAAAGAAATTAATTACAAAATTGAGGAAAAATAAAGGGGCGTCTCTTTTGAAAAAGTAATGGCAAAAATGCACTGGGTGACTCTTTTGATGTGTTGTACTTCTCTCTTTCTGTCTCTGTCCACTTTATCTTCTAACCTAGCAATGGAAAACATAAGAGTGGGCTCTTTAAATATAAATGGAGGAAGAGATAGGGATAAATTAGCAGTGATATCTGAGTTTTTAAACTTAAATCGTCTCGATATTGTGTTTTTGCAAGAGACTCATAGCAACGAGGAAAATGAAATTGAGTGGAATAGATGGTGGGAAGGGAAATTGGCAGTAAGTCATGGGACAAATAATAGTGCGGGGTAGTAGCTATACTTTTAAAAAAAGGGTTGAATATAAACATTTTACATACTGAAGAAATTGAAAAAGGAAGAGTATTATTACTAAAAATAAAGTATGGAGAAAATGTTTTTGTTCTAGTGAATGTGTATGCCCCAAATAATGGAATGGAAAGAGTAAGAGTATTTGATCAATTAGATAAAGCACTTCAAAATTTTGATGATGACACTTGGTTAATGTTAGGAGGGGACTGGAACTGTACTATTAATTTTGTAATTGATAGGAATGGTGAAGAGCCACATAGTCACTCTAGTAAACTATTATCTAATATAATGGGAAAGCATGATTTAATTGATGTATGGAGGAGGAGGAACATTGGAGTGAGACGGTATACATGGATTAAAGTTGTAGAAAATACGGTTAGTGGGGCTAGACTGGACAGGTTCTATTTAAGTAAGATGGTAGAAAATAGGGTAATGAGTGCATCAGTGTTGCCGAATGGGCTTTCTGATCATCATTTAATTATGTTTGATTTCAATATAAAGAAAACTTCAAAACCAAGGTATTATTGGCATTTCAATGAAAAAATGCTAAAAGATTCATTCTTTTGTGATAGTTTTAAGTTGTTTTGGGAGAAATGGAAAGAAAGAAAATGTGAGTTTGAAAACCTTAGTCAATGGTGGGATGTGGGCAAGGTGCAAATTAAAGAGTTTTGTCAAAATGTTTCCTATTGTAATTTTATGAATATGGAAAAAACTATAAAAAGTTTGCTAAAGGAAATTGAGTGTCTGGAAGAGGACTTGACAAAAAATGAAAGAGCACAGGACAATGGCACATTTTTAAAAAAGAAAAAGAAGGAACTTGGACTTCTGCTACAAGAACAAGTGAAAGGGGCACTTATAAGATCAAGGATTTGTTCCATCAAAGACATGGATGCCCCAACTTCATATTTTTTTAATCTGGAAAAAAAGACTGTTCAGTATAAACAGATGCATTATCTTCGTTGCCAAAATGGAAATATAATAACAAATCCAGCTGAAATGAGGAAGTTGGCGATGGACTTTTATTCTGTGTTGTATAGTGCTGAGGAATGTGATTCAGACAGTGCAAAAGATTTACTGAAGGATTTACCACAGTTGGGGAAAGAAAAAAGTAAAGCCTTGGATGCCAAAATTACATATGGAGAGTTAACAGAAGCAGTGCAGCAGTTGTCTATGGGGCGTTCTCCAGGAATAGATGGATTAACAGCTGAGTTTTATAAACATTTCTGGGGAATACTAGGAGAAGATTTTTATGAGGTTGTAGTAGAATGTTTGGAAAATAAAGTACTTCCTGTCAGTTGTAGGAGGGCAGTAATTTCGCTGTTACCAAAAAAAGGAGATTTAGGATTTTTAAAGAATTGGAGGCCAGTATCTTTGTTATGTCTAGACTATAAAATATTTTCAAAATCTATTGCAAATAGGCTTAAAAAAGTTTTAAACTTGTTGATACATAAAGATCAGACATATTGTGTACCGAACCGATCAATAATGGACAATTTGTTTTTTCTAAGAGATGTGATTGATTGTGGTTTTATTAATAATTCTAATTTGGGTGTCTTGTCATTAGACCAGGAAAAAGCATTTGATAGGGTAGACCATGACTATCTTTTTAATGTGTTAAAGAGTTTTGGAATCGGCGATCAATTCATTTCTTATGTTAAATTGTTATACTTTGATGTATCAGTGTTAATCAAGGTTGGTGGGGGAATAAGTGCCCCAGTAGCGGTCACTCGAGGAATTCGCCAGGGTTGTCCCCTTTCTGGGCAATTATATAGTCTCGTAATCGAGCCCCTGCTATGTAAATTAAGGAGAGGTTTGGGTGGTTTTTCAATTAGAGGTGTAAAAGAAACTTTCAAGGTGTGTATGTCCGCTTATGCCGATGATGTAACTGTGTGTGTTTCAGGACAAAATGATGTAATAGCTCTGGAAACAAGTATTAGGCAATACGAGATGGCTTCCTCGGCTAAAGTTAACTGGGAGAAAAGTGAGGGGTTTATCATTGGCCAGTGGAGCGACACTGGACCCCCGAAACTTCCAGGAGGACTAATCTGGGGGAGGGAGGGCATAAAAGTGTTAGGTGTTTTTTTAGGAAAGGAAAGTTTTAAGATAAAAAATTGGGAGGGAATGCTGGAGAAGGTAGTGACTCGATTGTCTAAATGGAAATGGCTATTACCACAATTATCCTACAGAGGAAGGGTTCTGGTGGCAAACAATCTGGTAGCGTCTACGCTTTCGCACAAAGTTATTGTCCTGGAACCACCAAGGGAACTCATTTGTAACATACAGAGAAAAATCGTGAACACTGGACTCGAGCTGCAGTGCTCTACTTACCGGTACATGAAGGTGGTCAAGGACTGGTGGACGTAAAGAGTCGAATTGTCGCTTTCAGGCTGCAAGCTGTGCAGAAATTTCTCTATCAAGAAGATTTAGCGTCGACACCGACGGCATGTGCATTCCTGCAGAAGGTTGAGAGTTTTGGACTTGACAAACACTTGTTTTTACTAAAAATGGATGGGGTGAGAATGGACAATCTCTCTTCTTTCTACAAATCAATGTTGCAGGCTTGGACTAAGGTCTTAAAGGTGGAGAGAAACTTGAATGAACTTGAGGACTGGATTAATGAGGAACCACTCTTTCATAATCCGTTGATTCGGACCCGTTTTTTATCATCAGTAAGCATTCGGAGAACTCTTGTAAAGAATGGAGTCACCAAACTGGGACATTTACTGGACAATGGCAGATGGAGTTCAGTGGACACTTTTAAAGAACTGTCGGGTTTGTGCTCAATAAGAATTGCTTCAAAATTGAGAGATGAGATTTTCGCTGCTTTGCCGAGCAGTTACAGAAACCTCGTTGCTGGGGGGAATGTACAACAGCGGAAAGGAGGTTTTCCAAAGTTGAAAATCAGTCCTGCTATCAGGGAAGAACAAGAAGAGCTTGAAGGATCTATACTGACTTTTAAAACGCCACAGCTGGGAGAGTTTGAAGATGCAACAAAAGAAGCATTGCTGTATGTTACAGTGAAAGTTGTTCATATGGACTTACTCAGCCGGCAGAGTTTCTCAAAGTGGACAGAGACAATGGAGCCAGACTTCCTAGTTGGGGATAGGTGGAGAGTCCTGTATAAGCCTCCCATCGAGAAGCGGACAGCCGATCTGCAGTGGAGGCTTATCCACAGGGCGATAGCTACGAACAGGCATGTAGCACGCCTAAATCCAGCAATGGGGAGGGATTGTAGTTTTTGTAGTGTTGAAGAAACCATAGAACATCTGTTTTTAAGATGCTTGAGGCTTGGAGGTCTTTTCGAGTTGCTTGATGGTTGGTTTAAGGGCTTTAATGAGGAGTTTTCCCAAAAAGTTTTTATTGGGGGACTCAAATACAAAGTGCTTGATAGAGGAAAACTGTGTTTATTAAATTATTTAATTGGTACAGCGAAGCTTGCAATGTGGAAAACCAGGAAAAATAAGGAGCTTGAAAGTGGCTCAACAGATGTAGAAATGATGTTTAAGTACATGGTAAAAGGAAGGATAAAAATTTAATTTTCATATTATAAGCTGATCAATAATGCTGAAAGTTTTTTACAAATTTGGGGCATAAATGAGGTTTTATGTGTTATTGATGATGCAGATCTATTTTTCACGTTTTAATCTTTTTATTGAACTTCTTTTTTTTTTTTTTTGAGATAAAATGATACAGGTAATACTACTGTTGTAAATCCTGGATTTAATGTAACAATAAAGATCTGTTCAACCTCTCTCTCTTAACTCTCTCTCTCTCTCTCTTAACTCTCTCTCTCTCTCTATTAACTCTCTTAACTCTCTCTCTCTCTAACTCTCTCTCTCTCTCTCTCTTAACTCTCTCTCTCTTAACTCTCTCTCTTAACTCTCTCTCTCTCTCTCTCTCTTAACTCTCTCTCTCTCTTAACTCTCTCTCTTAACTCTCTCTTAACTCTCTTAACTCTCTCTTAACTCTCTTAACTCTCTCTCTTAACTCTCTTAACTCTCTCTCTTAACTCTCTCTCTTAACTCTCTCTCTTAACTCTCTCTCTTAACTCTCTTAACTCTCTCTCTTAACTCTCTCTCTTAACTCTCTCTCTCTCTTAACTCTCTCTCTCTTAACTCTCTCTCTCTCTTAACTCTCTCTCTCTCTTAACTCTCTTAACTCTCTCTCTTAACTCTCTTAACTCTCTCTCTCTCTTAACTCTCAAGATTCAAAGGAGCTTTATTGCCATGATAAAATGTACATTGCCAAAGCACAAGATTAAATATAAACATGCACAAATACAGATTAGATAAAAAATAAGATAGAATAAAATTAAATGTCTATAAGTAAAAATACATATATATTCGGGGCAATCGTGGCCTAATGGTCAGAGAGTCGGACTCGTGACCAGAAGGTTGCCGGTTCGAACCCCAGGGCCGGCAGGTAACGATTGCGGTGCCCTTGAGCAAGGCACCTAACCCCTACACGCTCCCCGGGCGCTGCACTGATAGCTGCCCACTGCTCCGGGTGTACGTGTGTTCACCACTTTATGTTCACTAGTCACTGGATGGGTTAAATGCAGAGGTCACATCTCGGGTATGGGTCACCATATCTGACAAATAGGTCACTTTCACTTCACTTCACTACATCTCAATATAAACAGAAAAAGAGTTTTTATTAAAGTTCTTAATGAGGGTGATAGTGTCAGTTTGTGTGTGTTGTCCTGTCTGTGTTGTTTTGTGTTGTGCTGGTTGTTCTTTGGTCGTGGCAGGACTTGACATATCTTGCAGCAGGTTTGAGCTTCTTGACTTTTCTCCCAGTATGTATGAGATCTTGTCCTTTTGTTGAAACTGGTGGAAGTCTTTGTGTAAGTTTGTAAACTGGGGGAAGAATGTTTTTCTGATGTGTGTGTAGTTGGGACACTACACTCTCTCTCTCTCTTAACTCTCTCTCTCTCTTAACTCTCTCTCTCTTAACTCTCTCTCTCTCTTAACTCTCTCTCTCTCATAACTGTCTCTCTCTCTTAACTCTCTCTCTCTTAACTCTCTCTCTCTTAACTCTCTCCCTCTCTTAACTCTCTCTCTTTCCTTAACTCTCTCTCTCTTAACTCTCTCTCTTAACTCTCTCTCTTAACTCTCTCTTAACTCTCTCTCTCTGAACTCTCTCTCTCTCTTAACTCTCTCTCTCTTAACTCTCTCTCTCTTAACTCTCTCCCTCTCTTAACTCTCTCTCTTTCCTTAACTCTCTCTCTCTTAACTCTCTCCCTTAACTCTCTCTCTTAACTCTCTCTTAACTCTCTCTCTCTGAACTCTCTCTCTCTCTTAACTCTCTCTCTCTCTTAACTCTCTCTCTCTCTTAACTCTCTCTCTCTGAGCTCAGTAAACGGAGCCCTGAAACGCGTGCAAATGATAAACTTTTATTCTATGGTTGTAGGTCTGGGCAGAATGACGGAATATTCTGTTACCGCGGAATAAAATGTCAACCGTAAGAGATTTTTCTATTCCGCAGAATTAAAAATTTTTGGTTAACTCGGCGCTCTACAAATCGTGCGCTTTTCTGAAATAAACTAATTAATGATTCCACACATAACAAATGAACGTATCAAACATTCTGTTGACCTTCTTTCAGTCTGTAGTTTAGTGACCCGGTCCAGTCCGGCGCTTCTCTCACCCGCAGTGCTCGTGCAGGGATCTGCTACAGCATATAAAGAAGCTCATTCTCAACACATATTTCAGAAGTCAGGTTGTTTTGTAAAGCTGTTAATAGTTTTAATAAAGTTTAACTTCAGGCGAGCCAAAGTGAAACTTGCGTTGAAATGTGCGATGATTTTCTCCCCTGTGAGGGCTTTGATGTGACGCATTTACATCCAGTTTTTGGAGACGCGTGAGGAGTCACATGACTCACAGTGTAAAGACAAGACTGAGAATAACCAAACCTAAAGACAGAGACTCACAACACACTAAAATGTCTCATCTAATAGAGAGTGAAGAGCGATGAAGACCTACAGTACAGACCCCATGAACACCAGTTTATAACACTAGTCATATACTGTACTCTCATTGTTTCTGCATATTCATTATTCATTGTTATGCTTGTTCCCTTTCTGTCGGTCTCTCTTTTCCCTTTCATGCATCCATCCCCCTCGACACCGGCCGTTCCTACGGTTCGCGTTCGAGGGGCGGGCATGTCAGTACGGAGTCCTCCCTTTCGGTCTGTCCCTGTCTCCACGGGTCTTCACGAAGATCGTGGAAGCTTCCTTTTCTCCCTGACCGGAGGAAGGTGTGCTTGTACTAAACTATCTCAACGACTGGCCTATCTTGGCACACTCTCGAGATCTGTTATGTACACAAAGGGACCTGGTGCTCCGGCACCTAGATCGATTGGGACTCCAGGTCAACCGAGAAAGGGGCAAGCTCTCCCCAGTGCAGAGCATCCTCTTTTTCGGTATGGAACTTAACTCTGTCAATGACGGCGCGACTGTCCGCAGCACGCGCCCAGCCGGTGTTGAACTGCCTGGAACATTTCAGGCAGACAGCGGTCCCCCTGAAACAATTCAGAGGCTCCTGGGACACATGGCGTCCTCGCGGGGTAATACCCCTCGGGTTGATGCACATGAGACCGCTCCAACACTGGCTTCAGGGTCGAGTTCCGAGGAGAGCGTGGCACACCGGCAGCAGGCGCATGGTGATGACGCCCTGCTGCCGACGCACCATAACCCCTGGTCTTCAATGACTTTTCGACGGACTAAGGTCCCTCTGGGCAGGTTACGTGGCAAGTCATGGTGACAACGGACGCCTCCCTGCAGGGGTGCGGTGCAGTGTGTAATGGGCACGCAGGCGGGGCGTTGGACGAACCATCGCCTGCGCTGGCATATCAGTTGTCAAGAGTTGTGGGCTGTGCTACTTCCACTGAGCAGGCTAAGGCCTCTCGTGTGGGACAAGCAGGTGCTGGTACGAGGACAGCACTACAGCTGTAGCGTACATAAGATCGTCAGGGTGGCGTTCGCTCACATCAGCTAACACAACTTGCTCAAGGCCTCCTCTGGTGGAGTCAACAGATGACCCGTTCCCTGCGGGCCACACACACCCTGAACACTGGTTAAGAACAGGCATTCCGTCCATCACTAACCAAGCACCCCCTGGGGGTTGGCTGGGCAGAGCAGCCTCCCCCTCAGGCCGAGACACCATATGAACTATCAAAGATAGCTCTAACCGGATCCAGTGCTACCGGACGTCTGTAACACCCCCTCCGTGGGCTGTTCCGTCTGATGTATCCTCATGAGAATGGTTCCCACTCCTGGAATGGTGGCCTCTGCAGCGCATCCCTAATTAAGGAAGTTGCGCTTACCGGGTGTAAACCCGAGCCTGACGGCGTCTTGCCAGTAGAGAGCTAAGTCCTCCGTCGGTGAAAGGTAACGGTCAGGGCTGTACCCATCTTTCCCCAAGAAAGCTCTGGAACCCCCCGACCACTACACTGGAAGGTTACAGTTTCGCGAAAGCTTTGAGCTGACACGCCCAGGCCTGTTACCGTCGCTTTGCCGGAGATTGTGACGCGATACAGCGTTGTGGCATTTTCCATAGGAAACCCCATCTGTTGTTCTCGACACAACGTCGAGAAACCGAAAAAAAGGACATGTTGTGTCCCTTATGCCACAAACACGTATCGTGTTCTGCTGCAGTCGTGAGATGCTCTCAGGCTCTTCAGAACAAGGGGTAAATGAATGCTGCACGCCGTCTTCCTTTTTTACCGGACATCCGGGGGCGGAGACCGGCATGCAGATTTCATTCGTTCATACATTCAGAGTTTATTGGTTCTCAAGAGCGAACCCCATCTGTCGTTCTCGACACAACGTCTCGTTCCCTCCATCAGGGAACTGAGGTTACATACGTAACCAAGACGTTATCTATTTTCATACTGTATACATATGATATAGCCAGAAGATAAATATAACTAAATAATATATCTGATTATCAGAACTGATTTGATATCTTAAGTACCTTTTCATAACTTGTCTACATTTGAACTATGGTGAGCATTTAAATGAACTGTAATAAATCAATTAGTTAAATCAATCTAAGAAAAATGAGTTATAAGATATGGAATTATAATGGGAGATTTTTTTCTTGAAATATTTTGTTACCGTGAAATAAAATGACTCATTCTGTGAAATAGATTTTTGGCCATTCCACCCGCCTCTATATGGTGGTTAAATTTATCAGTTAATCCGTGAATAAAATGCGTGTTGAACCGTGGGGACATGACATAACTGAGGAACATTTGTCAAACCTGACAATCACACTCGGTCACGCAGTAAAAAAACACCTAAATAAAGTGTCTCGTCACTCTTGATCATGAACTCTGGAGCAGTTGACTTGTGATAAAAACACAATCTGACCCAACAGACCAACAAAACAGACTGTATGAGAGTGTTTGTGTTGATCTTTAAAGATTCTGACCACAACTTTAACATTCAAGCCGATCTGTTATTGTACATTAATGTGACAGTAAGAAGTGCATCATACAACACATATGCTCTGAAAAAATCATCTGAACAAGTAATAAATTCTGAGACTTTATTCTGAGCAAATGAAAATGTAAATCTGAGTGATGTCATTTTATAAAACATTATTTTATATAGTCATTATTTTTATTTAATAATGACATTCTGCTGAAGTGAGAGACTGAAGTGTGTGTTATTGTTCTCTACAGGTTGAGTCAGTGTAAGATCACAGATGAAGATTGTGTTGCTCTGACTTCTGCTCTGAGATCAAACCCCTCACACCTGAGACATCTGGATCTGTCTGATATTAATGTAGGAGATTCAGAAGTGAAGCTGATCTCTACTGTACTGGAGAATCCTCACTGTAAACTGGAGACACTGGAGTAAGATCATCTCTCTGATAGTCACACATGTACTGATTCTTAGTTCATCATCTTCTATATTCATGTTCATGGGTTGGTTGTGGAGTATTTGAGATCCAGGAATGTCATAAAAACACAAACACAGAACTTTACATTATAAGTTTATTGTGATTGTCAAAACATTTGATAACTACAATCAACATCATTTTATTACTTTTAATTTTAGGTGAACTGTCCCTTTAAATTTTGAGTTCAGATCAGACATGGACTTTTCAAACAATGGTTAAGAGATCTTGCAAAAAAAGAATAAATCACTGAAATCAGGTGAAATTATGTATTTAAGTATAAATATATATATTTATTTTAATAGATTAGATTAGATTAGATTCAACTTTATTGTCACTATGCAGAGTACAAGTACAGAGCTAATGAAATAGTGTTATATATACAGTGAGGAAAATAAGTATTTGAACACCCTGCTATTTTGCATGTTAGAAATCATGGAGGGGTCTGAAATTGTCATCGTATGTGCATGTCCACTGTGAGGGACATAATCTAAAAATAAATCCAGAAATCACAATGTATGATTTTTTAACTATTTATTTGTATGATACAGCTGCAAATAAGTATTTGAACACCTGTCTATCGGCTAGAATTCTGACCCTCAAAGACCTGTTAGTCTGCCTTTAAAATGTCCACCTCCACTCCATTTTTTACTAAATTAGATGCACCTGTTTGAGGTCGTTAGCTGCATAAAGACACCTGTCCACCCCATACAATCAGTAAGAATCCAACTACTAACATGGCCGAGACCAAAGAGCTTTCCAAAGACACTAGAGGCAAAATTGTACACCTCCACAAGGCTGAAAAGGGCTACGGGGAAATTGCCAAGCAGCTTGGCGAAAAAAGGTCCAGTGTTTGAGCAATCATTAGAAAATGGAAGAAGCTAAAGATGACTGTCAATCTCCCTCGGACTGGTGCTCCATGCAAGATCTCACCTCGTGGGGTCTCAATGATCCTAAGAAAGGTGAGAAATCAGCCCAGAACTACACGGGAAGAGCTGGTCAATGACCTGAAAAGAGCTGGGACCACTGTTTCCAAGGTTACTGTTGGTAATACACTAAGACGTCATGGTTTGAAATCATGCATGGCACGGAAGGTTCCCCTGCTTAAACCAGCACATGTCCAGGCCCGTCTTAAGTTTGCCAATGACCATTTGGATGATCCAGAGGAGTCATGGGAGAAAGTCTTGTGGTCAGATGAGACCAAAATAGAACTTTTTGGTCATGATTCCACTAAACGTGTTTGGAGGAAGAAGAATGATGAGTACCATCCCAAGAACACCATCCCTACTGTGAAGCATGGGGGTGGTAGCATCATGCTTTGGGGGTGTTTTTCTGCACATGGGACAGGGCGACTGCACTGTATTAAGGAGAGGATGACCAGGGTCATGTATTGCGAGATTTTGGGGAACAACCTCCTTCCCTTGAAGATGGGTCGAGGCTGGGTCTTCCAACATGACAATGACCCGAAGCACACAGCCAGGATAACCAAGGAGTGGCTCTGTAAGAAGCATATCAAGGTTCTGGCGTGGCCTAGCCAGTCTCCAGACCTAAACCCAATAGAGAATCTTTGGAGGGAGCTCAAACTCTGTGTTTCTCAGCAACAGGCTAGAAACCTGACTGATCTAGAGAAGATCTGTGTGGAGGAGTGGGCCAAAATTCCTCCTGCAGTGTGTGCAAACCTGGTGAAAAACTACAGAAAACGTTTGCAAACAAAGGCTACTGTACCAAATATTAACATTGATTTTCTCAGGTGTTCAAATACTTATTTGCAGCTGTATCATAAAAATAAATAGTTAAAAAAATCATACATTGTGATTTTTTTTAGATTATGTCTCTCACAGTGGACATGCACCTACGATGACAATGTCAGACCCCTCCATGATTTCTAAGTGGGAGAACATGCAAAACAGCGGGGTGTTCAAATACTTATTTTCCTCACTGTACATAAAAGTGAAGATTAAGTGAAGCTAAGATTTACAGAATGTACAGTATTAGCAGAGTATATGCAGAATATAAATAGGAGTGCAATGCAGAGATTGTATATACATTATGAACAGATCAATGTAGGATTGTAAATACACATTATGAAAAAGCAACGTGAGAACAGTGGTAATATGTACATTTGGATGAGTGTGCAAAGTATTGTTAGAATGTATTCTATGCTAATAAAAAGTAGTGCAATGATATTTTTATAGAGTAGTTTACTGTGCTTTGTACAGTAACAACTTGGACAGTTTACAGTGATCTAGTTAGAATAATGTGCAGTCTGTGCAAAATATGAATAGTGCAAATACATATATGTAAAGTACTTTTACCAGTGCAGAAATAAATCAGGTGCCGGTTAGATTGGTGGAGTGGCGTTCAGAAGGGTCACGGCCTCGGGGAAGAAGCTCTTCCTTAGCCTGCTAGTCCGAGAGCGTAGGCTCCTGTAACGTCTGCCGGATGGAAGGAGGGTGAAAAGTCCATGGTTAGGGTGAGAGGCATCCTTGATGATGTTTCTTGCCCTACCAAGACAGCGCTTGTGATGGATGTTCTCAATGGAGGTTAACTGGGTGCCGGTGATCCATTGAGCACTTTTCACCACCCGCTGGAGTGCTTTGCGGTCAGATGCGGAGCAGTTGCTATACCATACTGAGATGCAGTTTGTGAGTATGCTCTCAATGGTACAGCGGTAGAATTCCACAAGGATCCTGGGATTCAGATGAACTTTCTTAAGGCTCCGTAAGAAGTAAAGGCGCTGCTGTGCCTTTTTGACCAGAGAGGAGGTGTTATGGGACCAGGTGAGGTCATCAGACATGTGGATGCCAAGGAACTTGAAACTTGACACACGTTCCACTACAGCTCCATTGATGTAGATAGGTGTGTGTGCAGTTCTGGGTGTTTAGTTCTAGATTGTTGGTGGCACACCACACAGGCAGGTGCTGCACCTCATCCCTGTAGGCTGACTCATCATCATCTTTGATCAGACCTACCACCGTGGTGTCATCTGCAAATTTGATTATGGTGTTGGAGCCATAAACAGGAACGCAGTCATGGG
Organism: Triplophysa tibetana; assembly: GCA_008369825.1. Lineage (NCBI taxonomy): Eukaryota > Metazoa > Chordata > Actinopteri > Cypriniformes > Nemacheilidae > Triplophysa > Triplophysa tibetana. Next base: position 3,097,186 of record CM017917.1, on the reverse strand, counting down.
TGAATAGGGAGTACAGAAGAGGGCTCAATACGCAGCCCTGTGGCACGCCGGTGTTCAGGGTGATGATGGAGGAGGAGAGGTTATCTAATTTAACAGACTGAGGTCTGTTAGTCAGAAAATCTAGATTCCAATTGCAGATGGTGTGCTGTTTCCAAGCTGGCTGAGCTTGGAGATAAGCTTGGAGGGGATTACAGTGTTAAATGCAGAACTGAAATCTATGAACAGCATTCTCACATGTGTGTTTTGACTGTCCAGGTGGGTGAGGGCAGAATGAAGTGCCGTTGAGATGGCGTCCTCTGTTGACCTATTGCTGCGATAGGCAAATTGAAATGGGTCTAGTGTAGTAGGGAGACAGGATTTTAAGTGGGATGCAACCAGCCTCTCAAAGCACTTGGCAATGATGGGGGTGAGTGCAACAGGACGCAAGTCGTTAGGCTCCGAGGCAGTGGAGTGTTTCGGTACTGGTACGATGGTGGAGGTTTTGAAGATAGTGGGGACAGTTGTTTGGGCCAGGGACAGATTGAAAATGTCCGTGAAGACCTCAGCCAGCTGCTCCGCACAGGCTTTAAGCACACGACCAGGTATTCCGTCAGGACCAGCTGCCTTCTGTGCATTCACCTTACGCAGAGTAGAGTAGACATCTGATGTGGAGAGTGTGTGAGGCAGTTCACTGGGCTGATGTTCCGCTTTGAGTGAGATCTCCTCATTATTTTGATCAAAACGAGCATAAAAGTGAATGAGCTCGTCGGGGAGGGAGGCAGGGCTGGAGTGGGGCACAGTATTAGGTGGTTTGTAATCTGTGATAGACTGTATGCCTTGCCACATACACCGGGGGTCTGAAGAATTTGAGTGTTCTTAAATCCTCTGTTTATGTGCGTATTTTGCATGGCAGATACCCTTCCTCAAGTTGGCTCTGGCTGAGCTGTAAGCCTCCCGGTCTCCAAACCTGAAGGCTGCATCTCTTGCTTTGAGTAGTAGGCGAACCTCTCGGTTCATCCAGGGCTTCGTACAGTACATTTTTATTTTTTTGTGTGTGGTCACCCTGCCCACACATCTATTGATGTGCTCCAAGACAGAATTGGTGTAAGTGTCAATGTCAATCTGAGAGTTTGTGGTGGCCTTGGCAACAAACTCACTCCAGTCTGTGTGCTGGAATTGGTGTTGAAGAGTTGAGTCAGCACCTTCCAGCCAGATTTGAACAGTCCTTATTATAGGTTTCACACATTTGATGACCGGGGTATACTTGGGGAGCAGGAACAAAGAGAGGTGGTCAGACTGACCCAGGTGGGGGAGGGGTGTGACTTTGTGGGCATCAGTCACATTAGTATAAACGTGGTCCAATGTTTTGTGTTCCCTTGTATTGCAGGAGACATTTTGGTGAGATTTAGGGAGAGTAGATCTTAAAGTGCAGTGATTGAAGTCCCCAGCAACAATAAAGGCTCCATCCGGGTGCAGGGTTTGTAATTTGCTAATAGCATCACAAAGTTCTTTCATAGCCAATTTAGCATTAGCGTCGGGAGGTACATAAACTGCAACAGCAACAATGCAAGTAAACTCACATGGTAGATAGAATGGCCTGCACCTGATAATCAGGAACTCCAGATCAGCAGAGCAGTGGGTATCAACAATGACAGAGTCTATGCACCATGCATTAACCGCAACCAATAACAAACTTTCAAAGCCACACAGTTTTCTGGGACTTTGTAAAATGCTTAATGTGAAAAGCTCTTAACGTAACCAATCAACCTCCAGAAAAAAACTCAATTTCTGTCAAATCTTACTTGTGATAAACACAAGCTGCTGTCAACAGAAGGAGTTGTTATTCCACAGATAAAGTGAATAATGTCACGTTAAGTGTTTTCTCCTCCATAGAAGTCCATTATAAGGAAACAGTTTAATGTGGGACATTCACACACGCTTAACATGAAACTTTACTTGTTGTGTTTATATTCTGAGCTCATCAGATCATCTGCACATGAAAAACTTTATTTACAGAAGCGCTCGGCTCTGTCAACACTAACTCTCGTCTTCTTTCATTTGATTGGTCACCTCACTTATTTTGACATTGAGGAGCGCTGTTAGACCACTGAGACCTTATCATATGTTTTTGCAGCATTAAATACACTTCGGCTTTTACACAATTATTACACACATTTGATGACACACTATAGACACAATGGTGCGTACGGTCCTGTGTAAGAAAACAGATGTGTGGTGTGAGAGCGTGAGAACAGCATTTTAATGATGAGCTGAAGATTTAACATGATGATGAATATTATTCAGTGTAATATGTGTTTCATTCATGACATTCTGCTGAAGTGAGAGACTGAAGTGTGTGTTATTGTTCTCTACAGGTTGATTCAGTGTAAGATCACAGATGAAGGTTGTGTTGCTCTGACTTCAGCTCTGAGATCAAACCCCTCACACCTGAGACATCTGGATCTGTCTGATAATAATGTAGGAGATTCAGTAGTGAAGCTGATCTCTACTGTACTGGAGAATCCTCACTGTACACTGGAGACACTGAAGTAAGATCATCTCTCTGATAGTCACACATGTACTGATTCTTAGTTCATCATCTTCTATATTCATGTTCATGGGTTGATTGTGGAGTATTTGAGATGCAGGAATGTCATAAAAACACAAACACAAAACTTTACATTATAAGTGTATTGTGATTGTCAAAACATTTGATAACTACAATCAACATCATTTTATTACTTTTAATTTTAGGTGAACTGTCCCTTTAAATTTTGAGCTCAGATCAGACATGGACTTTTCAAACAATGGTTAAGAGATCTTGCCAAAAAGAATAAATCACTGAAATCAGGTGAAATGATGTGTTTAAGTATATATAAGTATATATTTTTATTTTAATAGATTAAACACAACCAATAAACAAACTTTAAAAGCCACACAGTTTACTGGGACTTTGTAAAATGATTAATGTGAAAAGCACTTAACGTACCCAAACAACCAGCAGAAAAAAACTCAATTTCTGTCAAATCTTACTTGTAATAAACACAAGCTGCTGTCAACAGAAGGAGTTGTTATTCCACAGATAAAGTGAATAATGTCACGTTAAGTGTTTTCTCCTCCATAGAAGTCCATTATAAGGAAACAGTTTAATGTGGGACATTCACACACGCTTAACATGAAACTTTACTTGTTGTGTTTATATTCTGAGCTCATCAGATCATCTGCACATGAAAAACTTTATTTACAGAAGCGCTCGGCTCTGTCAACACTAACTCTCGTCTTCTTTCATTTGATTGGTCACCTCACTTATTTTGACATTGAGGAGCGCTGAGACCACTGAGACGTTATCAAATGCTTTCAGCATTAAATACACTTCTGCTTTTAGACAATTATTACACACATTTGATGACACACTATAGAAACAATGGTGCGTACGGTCCTGTGTAAGAAAACAGATGTGTGGTGTGAGAGCGTGAGAACAGCATTTTAATGATGAGCTGAAGATTTAACATGATGATGAATGTTATTCAGTGTAATATGTGTTTCATTCATGACATTCTGCTGAAGTGAGAGACTGAAGTGTGTGTTATTGTTCTCTACAGGTTGAGTCAGTGTAAGATCACAGATGAAGGTTGTGTTGCTCTGACTTCAGCTCTGAGATCAAACCCCTCACACCTGAGACATCTGGATCTGTCTGATAATAATGTAGGAGATTCAGGAGTGAAGCTGATCTCTACTGTACTGGAGAATCCTCACTGTAAACTGGAGACACTGAAGTAAGATCATCTCTCTGATAGTCACACATAGGGTTGGGCCCATAGATGATGGTGACATTCATCATGATGTTGGGTCGGCATCGTGATTCCCCTGCATGACGCAATTTTCATCATCAGGGGGTCTGCGGTCGTCTGCATATTCCGTCCGCGTACATCACATTCTCAAGACAAATGACATTCTGCACATGTGTCGAGCTCATCCATTCGCCCTTATCAGTAGTTGAGTATGATTTGGAAGCTGCGCCATGCATGTGTGCGCGAGAAGGAAACAAACTAAGAAAGTGAACGCAAACAGTGAATCATAGTTATGCCCTCACGTTGTGTGTGTGTAAACAGTCTGGAGCACTGATATAATTGTTTTTAATGTTTTGACAGATCGCCATCTAGCAAACTGATATAGCCCAACCCTACCACATCTCTTGATTTCATCGTCCATCACAATGTTTCACTGTAGGCATTGTCTGATGACAATTTGGTAGACATCGCCCAACCCAAGTCACACATGTACTAAGGCTTAGGTGCTGTTAGGACTAGCCTGTTGTTGAGCGAAAACAGTGTTTTAAAATGAAAACAATCCTCGTTTATACTGCCGTTCCTACGTACGTTTCAGAAAGAAAAAATTGCAGGTCACATGACAGTTCAGGAACACTGGACATGCGTACACAAATGTAAACAGTTATATGCGCATTCAAGCTGGTTGTAGATGACAGTTGTTCTGCTTCTATACTATATATCAGGTGAAATAGAGTCAAGAGTAGTATGTCCCAAACCTCAGTATGAATAAACAGTAGAGAGAAATACCCAGATGGTCTTCTGCTTGGGCCGAGGTGTGTGAGTGTGGATCAGATGGACACTCTATCCCATGATGCCACAGGAGCTGAGCAACGGTCAAATTAAAAATGAAATCAAATAAAAGTAGTGTAAAACTGTAAGACTGATATCTGTTTTTAATGTAAGTACCAATAAAGGAAATTCATGAGACTAAATGAAGTTTTTATTAACGGCAGTGTATAGGTTGTTGTTGATACATCACAGGTCAGGGAGCATACGGGTCACATGACAATAAAACATGACGGATGCAGTATGTGGGAAATGTATTGGTACACCCCCACACATACTACATAGAACATGAGTTACTGTTTTAACGCTCGATAGGTAGATACTTATTCAACTTCAGTACGTACTGTCATAGAATGAGATTTCACACACAACTTTGGTTATTAGTCACAGACCGGGGCGGCCAGTACAAAATGAACATGATAGAGAGGAAAAGCAAGGACGTATTCCTGTGGATAGATGAGGAAATCCATGTTATAAAGCTTGTTTGATTTCATCCGGCGCCAAGCAGACCGATGGACGGATGACATCACAGTCCTGAGAGAGAGATTTAAAAGCATACGGCTCATGATTCTCTCTGGTGTTGCTGTAATGTCACCGGCTCCATCAGTGTAAGCAGCGCTGCATGAAGTCAAACAAGACTTATAACATGGATTTCCTCATCTATCCACAATGACTGAGTCCTGTAACAATCACCTGAGATTAAACTAGTGAAATTTAAACAAAATCATTTTAACCACTGAGGGAACCATTGACCAAAATAGCAAATATATAAACTAACTCATGTATCCAGAAACATAACTTGCAAACACAAAATGAAAAATACTTTCTTTATATAGAAAAACCCATGAAGAAGTATCACACACACACCATACTAGACAAACCATTGGAAATCCTAATAGTCCAACATCTACAAAAGTTCCCAAATCCCAAAGTGTCTCTATGGAAACAGTAACCTTTAGCAGTCCACTGTCCAGGGTGTTGAAGTGCGGAGCTGAAGTAAGTCCTTGATATCCTCGAGCAAAAAGTCTCAGTTATGGAAAGAGAAACCTTTTCTGCTCCTTTGTTCTGGTGTTGAAGTGCTTGATGAAGTCAGTCCTTGAAATCACTGTCATCACAACATATTTTCAATGTCCTATTGACACAGACGCATAGTACCTCCTTAATGAAAACATTGAAGAATATGAAGATATAAAGAATCCTTGTGAGTGAACACAATAATAATGTTTTTATAGTCATTTAATAATGAGAATAAAAGTTTTGTCACTTCAGACAAAAAGATGATTGTCATTGACGTAACATGTTTATTTAATAATGACATTCTGCTGAAGTGAGAGACTGAAGTGTGTGTTATTGTTCTCTACAGGTTGATGAAGTGTGAGATCACAATCACAGATGAAGGTTGTGTTGCTCTGACTGGAGATCAGACTCTAAGAGATTCAGAAGTGAAGCTGATCTGTGATGTACTGGAGAATCCTCACTGTAAACTGGAGACACTGAAGTAAGATCATCTCTCTGATAGTCACACACACTGATCACACAACATTCATTCATGTTTATCAGTGTGTACTTTTAAAACATAAATAAATAATACTGTAATCACTCCATTAAATTCAGTTGTTTGGCTCGACATCAAGTGATCAGTCAGTGCTTGAAGTTTATGTGTTGAAGCAGAAAAATCAGGCGTGAAAATATGTGAGTGACTTTGACAAGGGCCAGATACAGATGATAGAGACTGGGTCAGCTCATGTTTAAAACACTTTGACCTGTCAGTGTTCCTCATTCCTGGTGAATGGGCATCAGGGTCAGAGGTGCCCAAGACTTACTGATGAACATGTGGAGTGAAGCCGAGCTTGTCTGATCAGATCAGATGTGAAGAGCGTCTGGAGTTTAAAGTGATGAAAATCTCTATCACATTTCTTTAATATCAGGTGGATGATGGGTTGGTCGGAGGCAGTGTTTATGTTCTGGACAATGTTATGGTTTGAGATCATATCATAATTCTTGTTTTAATGATGTGTGACTTCATGTGTCACTTACTTTCAAGCAGCAATAAAAAACAGCGTTCATGAATACTGAAGTCAAGTACTGCGTGTGCACATTCAGAGCGTGATGTGTTGAGCACTAGAGAAAGAGTGAGATTAAAGGAGTAGTTCAGCTTCAACATAATAGACGGGTGTTAAAGCAGGCCAGTGGCACGACTCGCAAGCAGTCTCTCCGGTGAGACGCAGTGCAGGATGATGACGGATGAGAACATTTATTAGTTTAATTTCTGACTTTTCGCAAGCACGAATACACGGAGCCGTGGAAGGGACATTGGGGAAAATAAAAAATCAGAAGACGTTTTGCGTGCTCACAAGTAACTGTGTGCCTGTTATGCATAAACAGTCCTTTAGATGGCTCCAGTTTAAATTAAATCTACAGTATATGAATTAGAAATGAATAGGCACGTCTATGCTGTTGAGGGGATATGTTAAAACGTTCGACGTAAAACATGCACAACGTGTATAATGGATGAAGACAGTAACTTTTAAAAGGCATAATTCACTACAAAGCATAGGTGCTTAATACTATTACTGCATCATAGTCTATTATGTATGGGAAGAATTCCGGGTGCCTTGTTCATGTCTGTATAATATAAATAAGAGTGATCGTGGCATTCGTTGACGAATCGGTTATTTCATAAGCTCGTATAGTGTTTGTCCGTTGTCCTACAGACCGGAAGGCAGCGTTTTGAACTCGCCATGCTTGCTATTTAATTAAATTTAAAAAAATATTGAATTTGTTTTAAAACTGTATATATTTCGCACTACATGGAAATGGCCTGTTTAACATCTCATATAATCTATATCGTCAATAAAAACCTTTTTGAAGAAGCTTCATGTATTTAACATATCGTAATGCAAGCTCGTCATTTTATGCGTGCATGCGGTTCGACCCTTCAGCTCGTTCTTCAAACGCTCCCTTCCGGTCTGTAGCACAATGGACAAACACTATACGAATGCCACGATCACTCTTATTTATATTAAACAGACATGAACAAGGCCACCGGGATTCTTCCCATACATAAAAGACTATGATCCAGTATTAACAGTATTAAGCATCTAAGCTGTGTAATGCATTTAGCCTTTTAAAAGTTACTGTCTTCATGCAGTAATACACGTTGTGCATGTTTTACGTCAAACGTTTTAAAATATCCCCCCAACAGCATAGTTGTGCCTATTCATTTCTTATTCATATAGTGTACATTTAATTTAAACTGGTGCCATCTAAAGGACTTTTTATGCATAACAGGGACACAGTAACTTGTGAGCACGCAAAACGTTTCTCGTGAGCACGAATTTCAAATTAAAATTGTCCATTTACTTTAGAAATATTCAAATGGTGTTTAAATATGTAATCTGCAATTGTTTTGCGTGTGCTGGTGGAGCTTTTAGAGAACACGTGCACGTTTAGGCTACTGTTCCTGTCTCATGTGAGAATTGAAATATCAACTGTCAAACACCATTTGCGGCAAAAGAAAAGTCGTGTTTACCACAACATCCCTTTTGATTTTTACTGAGTATATTATTTACTTTAGTAAACTAAAGTAAATGTGCTAGTAAACTTTTTTTTACTTAATTTAAGTAGAGTTAAAATCAAATATTTTTATTTCTAATTTTATTTTTCCCTGTATGGTTCAACGTATCTACTGCAGGTTTTTAAATAAAGTTAACGAGTGAATACTTTGGTATACTGAACTATTGTTTTATGTGGGCAAATATAGTACTATTGATAAGTGCAGGATGTAAAACACATTTTATATTAAAACAGAAAAATTGATTTCATATTGTTGTTATTATTCCTCATATTGTAAGCCAAATTCCCTCCGGCCCCTCATTTGGGATGCTTTTCATGAACTGGCCCCCATGACAAACTAATAGAATAGCCCTGTCATACAGGTTTATAATGACAAGAGGGCGTTTAAATGATGACAGAATGTTTGAAGGTGAACTACTCCTTTAATATTGTAGCCGATGGCTGTGTCTCTGTCAGCTCGTGTCTCTCGGGGTGCAGCGGTGCTCGTGCGTGTGAACACACAGCAGACAGCGAGTGATGTTACTGGAGGAGTTATTTAGTGTTTTCCTGATGAATACTGTCAGTTCAAAAGATCATCTCTCTGATAGTCACACATGTACTGATTCTTACAGTAGCAGAAAACATCAAGTGTTTTTAAAACAAAGCAGAATTTATGGGACATAAAAGTTATGAAGTGATCTGATCAGACGACAAGCTCCTCTTTGCTGGTTTTGTGTATGAACAGGTTTTCTCCTCTATTCATTATTGAAAACATTGTGTCAGGTACTCTTGTGTGTTTCAATGTTTATTTAATGATGACATAACTGAGGAACATTTGTCAAACCTGACAATCACACTCAGTCACGCAGCAAAATAACACCTAAATAAAGTGTCTCGTCATTCTTGATCATGAACTCTGGAGCAGTTGACTTGTGATAAAAACACAATCTGACCCAACAGACCAACAAAACAGACTGTATGAGAGTGTTTGTGTTGATCTTTAAAGATTCTGACTACAACTCTAACATTCAAGCTGATCTGTTATTGTACATTAATGTGACAGTAAGAAGTGCATCATACAACACATATGTTCTGAAAAAATCATCTGAACAAGTGTGATGGCCCATGCTTTGTTGTTACTCTATGCAACTGATTGTTCCCGGATGGGTTTATTGAAGACACCTGCTGCTGATTTCCGATCATGCCTTTAGAAAGGTGATGTGGCCATTGACAAGGAGCGCGGCCCTTTTGGACTTGGTTTCCTTTGTTTTGTTTTATTTGACTTTGGTTACTTTATACATTTAACATTTTGCTTCATTACAATTTCATTCCTACACTTCACGTTGCACCACTGATTCCTGACTATTTCATGCGCCATTGTTTTTCTTATGTATAGTTTCATTCCGTTAATAAATTCTATACATTATTTACACTTTCTTGTGTATCCCCGTTTTTGTTGCGTCCTTTTCGAGCCATGGGGCGTAACAACAAGTAACAAATTATGCCACTTTATTCTGACCAAATGAACATGTAAATCCTAGTAATGTCATTTTATAAAACATTATTTTATATAGTCATTATTTTTATTTAATAATGACATTCTGCTGAAGTGATAGACTGAAGTGTGTGTTATTGTTCTCTCCAGGTTGAGTCAGTGTAAGATCACAGATGAAGGTTGTGTTGCTCTGACTTCAGCTCTGAGATCAAACCCCTCACACCTGAGACATCTGGATCTGTCTGATAATAATGTAGGAGATTCAGGAGTGAAGCTGATCTCTACTGTACTGGAGAATCCTCACTGTAAACTGAAGACACTGAAGTAAGACTCTGATAGTCACACATGTGTGACTATCAGAGACTATCTCTCTGATAGTCACACATGTACTGATTCTTAGTTCATCATCTTCTATATTCATGTTCATGGGTTGGTTGGGGAGTATTTGAGATGCAGGAATATCATAAAAACACAAACACAAAACTTTACATTATAAGTGTATTGTGATTGTCAAAACATTTGATAACTTCAATCAACATCATTTTATTACTTTTAATTTTAGGTGAACTGTCCCTTTAAAATTTGAGCGCAGATCAGACATGGACTTTTCAAACAATGGTTAAGAGATCTTGCCAAAAAGAATAAATCACTGAAATCATATGAAATGATGTATTTAAGTATATAAAAGTATATATTTTTATTTTAATAGATTAACCACAACCAATAAACAAACCTTAAAGACCACACAGTTAACTGGGACTTTGTAAAATGCTTAATGTGAAAAACACTTAACATACCCAAACAACCACCAGAAAAAACATCTCGGTTACGTCTGTAACCTTCGTTACCTGATGGAGGGACCGACTGGGGTTTGATTTTGAGAACCTATCATCTCCGAGATAAAACTAAAACGCCAATGGGGATTGGCCAATGGCCCGCCCACGCCAGTCTCCGCTCCGTACATACGGGTATAAGAGGAAGATGGCGGCGGTCATTTATCACCCTTTGTGCTGAGGAACCTGAGAGGTGCTCCTTGCAGCGGATCGGCAAAGCGTTGTGCCATGAAAGCACAACGTCTCGTTCCCTCCATCAGGGAACGAAGGTTACAGACGTAACCGAGACAGTTCCCCTTCAGTCGGTCTCTCGACGTTGTGTTGAGAGACAGACTGGGGACTTATCTTAACACACCACGGCGCTGAGCCGTATAACGACCGCAAGCTGAGCGACACTGACTAGCCTGGCGAGTCATGAGTGAGCGGTGCAGGGAGATGTAACCTTCCAGTGGATAGTAGTGGACCTACTGAGAGGCCTGTACTGACAGTCATCACGGACAGGGCGTTCGCCTTGAAAGTGAGGTGCCGTCCGGAGCCGTCGCACTGGGAAAAACACTGCTCTCCTCTTAGAGAGTGTGTTACGGAGACCACATCTTGGTGTACGGGAGGTAACATATGAAAATACTGACATGGTCTCCCGAAGGAGATCACATGTGATAATTCCCGGCCGTAGGGGGCCAGCCCAGGTGGGTGTGCCACCGGAGGGGAGGTCAGAGTTTCGCCAACAGGGGAATCAGGAGTGAGGAAATCAACATACGGGACTACCTAACAGGGTCACTACGTATGGGGCAATAGTTCCAGTATAGGGGTCCACCTAAGTTGGGGCGACACTGCCAGTACTGGACTTGGTTCTAACAGAACGCTCCGCCCGGTCCGTTAACAGATTGCTAGTGATGGATGGAATGCCTATACTTCACCCAATGGGGGGAAGTAGGGAGACTTCATAGCGGACTGAACTTACCTGAAGAGGGAAGAAGGCGCTTTCGCAGGCTTACGCCCATGCCAGATGCCTGCCCTACACATTAGGGTGTGGGACACTGGTTCCATTCGGAGGTTGTAGAGCCTCGCGAAGGTACTGTGCGTAGCCCAACCTGTTGCTACACATGTCTGCCAGAGGGGCGCCTGGGCCAGTCCCCACCAGGAGGCCCTACTCTGGTGGAGTGGGCTCTCACTGCGAGTGGGCACGGGTGATCCTGGGATTGGTACGCTGTGGTGCTCACAATCCAATGTGCCAGCCTCTGTCTGAGACAGCCCTCCCCTGGTGCTGTCTTCTGAACAGACAAGAGCTGCCCAGAGCTAAGGCTCTGTGTGTGGTCCAAGTAGAGGAGCAGTGCGTTGGACACAACACGTAAGAGGTTGGGTCTTTCTCCCCAGAGGGGAGCGCCTGCAGGTTCACCACCTGAACCTGGAAGGGTGTGTGGGAACCTTGGGCACATAGCCAGGCCGGTGTCTCAGTGAGATTACCGCCCATTTTCTAGGCACCCTTGGGACGCGAAGAATGCTTGAGATCCCTACCCTCTTGTAGAGGCAAGCGCCATCAAGAGCGGCCTTCATCGTAATAAGGACGAGAGGCGTCTCCGAGGGGATCACAGGCCCCAAGGCCATGTAGGACCTTCATGTAGGAGTCGCACTCCTGAGGGACCTGGTGACCAGGTTATGTTAACCAAGAAACTTACCCTCCAGGCGATCGTGATGAGCGGCAACAGCGGCTACAAACACTCTCAACGTGGATGGGGAGAGATTACTCTCTGGTCTCTGAAAGGTCAACACTGACCGGATCAAGCAACTCTGTGGGTTCTCCACGTGGGGAGAACACCAGGGCGAGAAGAGGGGCCACTAAGCGTGGAAACGCTGGACGGTCTGACCGCCAGCTGCAGGCCACTCAAGGCCTCCTCGTCCCATCTGGGGGTCAGCCATGGAGATTCCAGAGGCCTGGGGTGTCAACCGTGCCCTTCCCCTGCGAGAAGGCTTTGTCAGGGGAATCGGCCAGAGGGGGCTGTCATCAGAACTGAGAAGTCTGAGAGTCAAGTCTGGTTGGGCCAGTAAGGCGCAACAAGCAGTACCTGAAGCCGCTCTTCTCCGCCTTTGCACAGGCCCTGTGCAAGGAGTTTCACTGGGGGAAGTCGTACTTCCGCTTATGCCGCGGCCAGCTGTGCGCTAAGGCACCCGAAGGGGGTACCAAAGCGGGCAAAAGGGGATCATGGGGCAACAGGATCTGATCCTGGCCGCATCGGTCCCCTAAGAGCTGAACTGCGCGAGGATGGATTCGCCACTCTCCGAGGTGTTTACTGACGAGAGAGCGCAACGGCTGTGTGGTTCAGCTTGCCAGGGATAACGTTGCCCGCAGGGATTGATCATCCTGCTAACTCCGTAAGAGGAGGCATCGGGCGAGTTGTGGCATCTGCTGTGAGCGTATGCTATTAATGTACGCCACGGCAGTCATGCTGCCCGACCGGACTAGCACGTATTTGTCCTTCACTAGAGGCCTAGCCTCCAAGTGCCAAGGGGACTGCCAAAAAACTCTAGGCAGTTGGGAACCCGTCACTGCCCAATACTGTGTGCCCGTTGCACACTACTCCCCACCCCGCAGGGAGGAGCTGTCATGATGCGCCTCGGACCTGCCCGAGCGGGCCTAGCTCGGAGAAGGGGCAGATCTGACCAGGGTCTGGGGTGTGTAGACACTGAGGCATAGCATAATCCGCCTGGTGCCGGTGTGCCGCCATCCCAGGAAACTGACTCTGAGGCCAGTGCTGAAGTGGCTGTACGTGCATCAACCCAAGCGGGATTACCCGTTGAGGACGCCACGTGCCCAGGAGCCTCTGAAAATGATCAGCGGGACCCGGAGTCCGACTGACCAGTTTCATCCAGTTCAGCACCGACTGCAGAAGCTCGTCGTTGAGCATGCTGCATAAGAGCTAAGTCTAGTTCCACACAGAGATAAGAGGAGCTCCCGCTGGGGAGAGCTTGCTCTTTCCCAGTTAACCCGTATGCCCAGAAGGTCTAGGTGCCGAAGCACAAGGTCCCCGTGACCTTAAGTGGAGACAGGGCCTGACCTAGTACTGATACGTTCTTCCTTAAACATGACCTGTCGCGGAAGGAAGGAGACATAAGAGTAACCGTTCTAAGGGTCGATTGCACCAACCAATCTTGTTGCCAAGATGCGCTTCTGTATCAGCATCAGGTTTGTCATACCCAAGAAAACAGCTGCAACATCTCATCATCACCACGTACCGGAACAAGATGGTGGGACCGTCTCTTGGGGAACGGTCAGACGAGGCGAGGTGTGAACGTTCACATCCTCACATCACCCTCGCCCCTCCCCGCAGCGGATGGCAGGGCCGTAGCCACTGCCGTCACGGAACGGGAAGCAGCAAGTTGGCGGCTGAGTCCCGTGGGAACACAGCCGCCGTGACACAACGTCTGAATCATACCGCCCTCAGTGCCGACAGAACTGATCCACAACGGCCGCCCCAGCATGCTGGAAGCACAACACCCGGGGTAGCCGTTGTGTCCTTCCCTCCTCCTGGATGAGAGTGGAAAATGTGAGAATTATTGGTCCTGAAAAGGACCTGCTCTATTAGATCTGCAGCTCGCTGCCGAGACGCCCAGGGGAAGTCCGCACTCCGGAGGAGAAATCCGGCGCCGACAGGAAAGAGTCCGCTCGCCGAGGGGGATCCGCCCTCCGAAGGGAGAAGTCCGCTGCTCTGCATCATAAGTCCAGTAGGAACTCGAAGAGATAAAATCGACATCATACGCCGAGAAGGTTCCGAAGAACAAAGGATGATGAATGACCGCTGCCATCTTCCTTTTATACCCGTATGTAAGGGGCGGAGACTGGCGTAGGCGGGCCATTGGCCAATCCCCATTGGCGTTTCAGTTTTATCTTGGAGATGATATGTTCTCAGAATCAAACCCCAGTCTGTCTCTCAACACAACGTCGAGAGACCGACTGAAGGGGAAACTCAATTTCTTTCAAATCTTACTTGTAATAAACACTGTAACAAGATTCAAGTAGGGAAGGAAGGAGTCGGGAACCGGAAGACATTTTAAAACATTTAACAAAGTAAGATAACAGCCGGCGGCCCCTCACGGACGACCGCCGGCGAACAACAACACAGTAAAACATAAATACATATACAAACACTTCGGGCCCGGACCTCTCTCTTCGACGGTCCGGTCGCTCGCGCCTTTTATATGCTCCCAATCTCCTACGTGATTCGAGCCCGGTGTGCGCACAGCTGGCGCTCATTCACAATTACTCACCAGACTCGAACCACGGTCTCGCCCCGCCTACTCTACTACATACCCCCATCACCCCTCACAGGCCGGGGGTACCCCGCGACTGTGCATGCTCCCTCCCCCTCCCTCGGGGGGGGGTGGGGTGGGGGGTATGCAGCGACGAGACGAGACAACGGAGACGGGAGCCCTCGGAGCGACCGGAAAGAGAGAGGGGAGAGAGGGAAAAAAAATTATAGTCCGGTTCCCCGACATGCTGCCGATCGTTCCTCAACCAGCCGAGAGGCTCTTCCTCGCGGTGCTATGCGGTGGTGCTGGACGTCCGGTGGACGGCCCGATCCTCCTCCGCCTCCTGGCGGTTGGCGATGGCTCCTCCGTGTGAGGGCATCGGCAGCGAGTCGGTCCGCCGTTTCCTGCTCCTCACCATCATGGCTGTTGACAGCAGGATTCTGGCTCACGCCCAACGGCGCTGACTCCTCCGCTCCCTCTTGGACGGCCGCCACCCCACCTTGGCCCAGGAGCACGGCAGCGAGCTCTCCGTCCCAGCCGAATCCTCGCTCCAGAACCACCGCCTCGGGCAGCCACTGGCGGACGTCGCTCGTCCGAACTCCTCAGCACCGCGATGCCCCTCAGCAGCGAGGGCTCTCCGACAGCATGTCTCTCCTTCCTCCCGGGTTTCGGCACCAATGTAACAAGATTCAAGTAGGGAAGGAAGGAGGCGGGAACCGGCAAACATTTAAAATAAAGTTTTAATACAAATAATAACAGCCGACGGCCCCTCACGGACGACCGCCGGCGAAATAACATAAACATAAATTCAAATACAAACTTAAAACATGTTCGGGCCCGGTCCTCTCTCTTCGACGGTCCGGTCGCTCGCGCCTTTTATATGCTCCCAATCTCCTACGTGATTCGAGCCCGGTGTGTGCACAGCTGGCGCTCATTCACAATTACTCACCGGACTCGAACCACGGTCTCGCCCCGCCTACTCTACTACAAACACAAGCTGCTGTCAACAGAAGGAGTTGTTATTCCACAGATAAAGTGAATAATGTCACGTTAAGTGTTTTCTCCTCCATAGAAGTCCATTATAAGGAAACAGTTTAATGTGGGACATTCAAACACGTTTAACATGAAACTTTACTTGTTGTGTTTATATTCTGAGCTCATCACATCATCTGCACATGAAAAACTTTTTTACAGAAGCGCTCGGCTCTGTCAACACTAACTCTCGTCTTCTTTCATTTGATTGGTCACCTCACTTATTTTGACATTGAGGAACGCTGAGACCACTGAGACGTTATCAAATGTTTGCAGCATTAAATACACTTCGGCTTTTACACAATTATTACACACATTTGATGACACACTATAGAAACAATGGTGTGTACGGTCCTGTGTAAGAAAAAGGTGAAGATTTAACATGATGATGAATGTTTATCAGTGTAATATGTGTTTCATTCATGACATTCTGCTGAAGTGAGAGACTGAAGTGTGTGTTATTGTTCTCTACAGGTTGATTCAGTGTCAGATCACAGATGAAGGTTGTGTTGCTCTTATTTCAGCTCTGAGATCAAACCCCTCACATCTGAGACATCTGGATCTGTCTGATAATAATGTAGGAGATTCAGGAGTGAAGCTGATCTCTACTGTACTGGAGAATCCTCACTGTAAACTGGAGACACTGAAGTAAGATCATCTCTCTGATAGTCACACATAGGGTTGGGCCGATAGATGATGACATCGTCCATAGCTGATTGCTGACATTCATCATGATGTTGGGCCGGCATCCTGATTCCCCTGCATGACACAATTTTCGTCATCAGGGGATCCGCGGTCGTCTGCATATCCCGTCCACGTACATCATATTCTCAAGACAAATGACATTCTGCGCATGTGTCGAGCTCATCCATTCGCACTTATCAGCAGTTGAGTATGATTTGGAAGCTGCGCTATGCATGTGTATAAAACAGTGTTTTAAAATGAAAAGGATCCTCGTTTATACTGCCGTTCCTACATACGTTTCAGAAAAAATTGCAGGTCACATGACCGTTCAGGAACACTGGACATGCGTACACAAATGTAAACAGTTATATGCGCATTCAAGCTGGTTGTAGATGACAGTTGTCCTGCTTCTATACTATATATCAGGGGAAATTGAGTCAAGAGTAGTATGTCCCAAACCTCAGTATGAATAAACAGTAGAGAGAAATACCCAGATGGTCTTCTGCTTGTGCCGAGGTGTGTGAGTGTGGATCAGATGGACACTCTATCCCATGATGCCACAGGAGCTGAGCAACGGTCAAATTAAAAATGAAATCAAATAAAAATAGTGTAAAACTGTAAGACTGATATCTGTTTATAAATGTAAGTTCCAAGAACCGGAAGACAGTGTTTTCAGACGATTCTTAAAGATGGGAACAGAATCTGCAGATCTTGTAGCAGTGGGCAGATCATTCCTCATAGGTGGAACCGATCTGGAGAAGGTATGAGAGAGAGATTTTTGACCTTGTTGGGATGGCACCACAAGATGTCCTTAGTTTGCAGAACGTAGGGATCTGGCGGCAGGAGTGCTGTATAGGGGGAAAAGTCAGGACAATTCCAAGGGCCCATTACTGACAAGGGGGCCCAAAAATAGGTAAAAACTAAGATAAATTATCAAACCATCATCCATTATATATTTTTATATAATAATACGATTAATGATCTCTTTGTTTTTGTCAGGAAAAGTTAAAAATCCCCATTAATCAAAAAGTAAACATCCATATTGACCGACCACCCCCTGTATCTGCATGAAATGGTTTGGTCCTGTCTTAGTGCTCTCAGTCACGGTGTTTAGTTGAAGTCAGTGGATGCGCCAGAACTACAGTGACCACAATGGTGCCTAGAAACGTTAAATCCAAGTCTAGTTTTCAAAAAAAGAAAGAGAGAAAAGAGAGAGAGGAAAGACAAAGGAAAGGGTTTCAAACTGTAACCCAGTTTTTCACCAAAAAAGGTGTGTAGCCTATAGTCCAGTGGTTCTCAACTCTGGCCCGTGAGATCCACTTTCCTGCCGAGTTCAGCACCAACTCTGATAAAACACCTGAAGAGGCTAATCAGTGACTTCAGGAACAGACTCGTTCAACTTAATGTTGGGCTGCGCAGATTGTTTAGCATATCGCATTAAAGTACAGCGAGAGCGATTCAAAGCATACCGCGCAATCTGTACTTGAATCTCTTTTCCGGTACTTGAATGTCACACGATGATAGATTTGCGCAGTGCCGCATTAAGTTGAACACATCTATTGTAAAGACGATGATTAGTTTGTTCAGGTGTTTTATAACAGAGTTGGGGTTAAACTCTGTAGGAAAATGGATCTCGCGGGTCAGAGTTAGTGTTGGGCAATACTGTAAAATTTTGTATTGATCCGATACAAAGTAAATGCAGGGCCAGTATTGCCGATATCAATACCGATACTTTTAGAAGCATTCACTTGAATTAGGATTTACTTTCCTATGGATGAAATGTCATGATTTATCAGATGAATGCATCATTAATTTGCTAAATCTGAATACATTTTCATGACTACTAAAATAGTTTGTGATTTGTGCTCTTAATGAGCCTATAGGCTAATTAATCATGTAGATGTTAAAACACAGAACATAATTTAAACCAAATAAATTAATTAATTTAGTTATTTATTCCTGTAATTCCTGTTTGGTGTAAAGCATGAACTGTGCACCAAATTATTACTGGAAAATAGTAACAATAACAGATTAACAGAACATAAAACCGATAAATAACAAAATAATTTCTCCCTGTGCTAGTATTACTTCTTTAGCTTAAAAAAAGTCTACAAAATTATTAATGAAGAACAAAGCTTTTAAAACTGTTTTTCCGTTATTGTTCAGTGTTCCGTTTAGACTAGGGCTGTCAAACGATTAAAATTTTTAATCTAATTAATCACAAGGTTTCTTGAATTAATTTCGATTAATCACAATACTAAATATGATTGAAAAATTCACGTTTTCTGTGTTTCTTCTCAGAACAGTAAGATAAATGACAAGAAGGGGATATTACATTTGTCTCATCTTTTTTATTATTGTCAAATCCAAAAAACTATTTTAATTCTAAACAATTTAGCCATTGCTCTTAGCAAATAGGTGAATGTAGCGTTTTTTCTTTTCGAGAAAATCTATTTTTTTCTTAAATTTTTCACTTGTGTGCCGCGATTTGAAACTGTTGAGCACATACCTCTACAGAGTGACGCTCTTCTGTTTTCATTAAGGTTAAAGCAAACGACATTACTTTCCAGCTTTTAGTGATGTGATGTGCTGTCACACCCAGATAATTGTTGTTAGTAACGGAGGTCCAGTGGTCTCCTGTCAAAGCAACATATTCCGCGGAAGGCAAATCCTCTTCCTTCGTTTTGTTTTTAGCATCAGTTGATTTTAGTCATCACTGTGCCTCTCGACGGTAGCTTGTAGAATGCATCTAAAGTTGCGGCTATCAAAACTTCTGCAAGGCCCGTGTCCTCGACAATATTATTCAGTTTACAGTTCTTGTTCATCCAGAGGGCCAACGGGTTCTTCCGACACCTCCATGTCGCTCACATGCTGTTTACGCGACGAGGAATGAACGCGGAGGGGGTTGAATTGTGGGTAAAACATGGCGGGAATGCGTTAATGCGTTAATAAAATTATCGCCGTTAATTCCAGAAATTAATCATCTCGCGTTAACGCGTTCATTTTGACAGCCCTAGTTTAGACACAATAATATAACAAATTACACTTCCCTTTCATTACATTTTTAAGTGAATTTATAAACAAAGTGCACACAATGTTTGAGAAATAAAGTAAATAAAGTGTTTAAATAAAAAAGTACTGTTAATATTTGGCTTTCTACCCCCAAAGGCCCAAAGCCATACAACGCCTATATGGGGAGTCTGCAGACCTGGAGCATGCAGTTTTGCGCCCCAGGCAGTTTTACGCCCCTGCTGTTCCTCATTTCTCCAGTAGGGGGAGTTGATTGACAAAGTTCACAGAGATTTCTTTTTCTAAAACTTTTTTAAATAACAAGACAGCACAACTGCATGATCATTTAATATTTGTTTTATTATTTCCAAGTATTATTACAAATGATATCATTAATATCACTACATAATAGGCCTAATTAGCCAGCCAAGAACTACTATTAAGAAAACAAGATACACGATTAATTGAGCACTAACAATCACAGACGAGATAAAACCCACATAAGGTGCACATACATTTTAATTCAGATCATTAAGTTAAAATATTCAATGGAAAATATCAAAGAGGTATATTGTCTGTACAATAGATAATTGGATCATCTCTTTAACAACTCAAATCTAGATCCACATGTGACTTATGTTTTCATTTTGAGTTTGAACATGTTTGTTGGTGCTCAATTATTGATTTTTTTATTAAAAAAACTTGAGTACGTGAGCAGCTAAACTGAAATGATTTATATTCAAGTTCAATTCAAGTTTATTTATATAGCGCTTTTCACAAAGTACATTGTTCCAAAGCAGCTTTACATGGGTTAATAGGAAAACAGAAAAGGTAAAACACAGCACAGTGCATGGTGTTTATAGAACGAGCAAGATCATTATAATAAATAATATCTAATAAATAAATGCAGTCTCCCGGTGAGCAAGTCAACACTGCCCTGCTGTGGCGAGGAACCCAAACTCCAATGATTGATTAACAGAGAAAAAAACCTTGGGATGTAATATATAATGCAAGTTAACAGGGTCAGAAGAATATCTTACCAGGAAAGGCCATCTCACATTGACTACAGAGAAAAATGAGAATAAATTATAAAGAAAATAAATATGAAAATGAGTAAGAGATATCGAGCTTATAAGTATTAATTGTATTGTCTTTGAGTTTAAATTACACACACATATATATTATATATATGTTAAGATGTTGAAATGAATTCATAACAATATCAATTAATCGTTAAAAAACTATGCATGTTGGGCCATTTCTTAGTAACAAAAACGATTATTTACCATACCTCTAGCTCGTGATAGACGACGAAGTTATCTGTTAGGTCTGATCTGGTTGTTCCAAATGAACAGCGAGCCCCTACTGGAGAAATAAGGAACAACAGGGTCCTAAAACTCGTAGGGCGTGAAACTGCATAAAACTGCATAGGGCGTAAAACTGCATTGGGTGTAAAACTGCATAGGGCGTAAATCTGCATTGGGTGTAAAACTGCATTGGGTGTAAAAGTACATAGGGTGTAAAACTACATAGGGTGTAAAACTGCATAGGGTGTAAAAATGCATAGTGCGTAAAACTGCATTGGGCGTAAAACTACATAGGGTGTAAAACTACATAGGGTGTAAAACTGCATGCTCCAGGTCTGCAGACTCCCCTCTTCTCTACAACGCAGTTCGCAGTGTTTTTATTCTTTTCGACGGCCTCAGCTGCGTCTGCGTGCTTGAGCTTGGGGCTGCTGAGTCACGTGATAGCGGACTACAAAACACAGCAAGCCAGGGAGGAGCAATGTGTGCAAAACTAGGTGTATGGGAAATAAATAGTTCTTCTTTATTCTACAATTATTAGCTACATTAGTAAATAAATACAATCTGTAGTTAAAACATATTAGTATCGATGTTTTCATGTTAGGATCGATCCTTTTCGATACAACCTCAGCATCGGAAGTATCGATATTTCAGGATCGATCCGCCCACCCCTACCCAGAATTGAGAACCACTGGCCTATAGTCTGAGTGGTATTAACCTGTTGGCTTAATGTCCACAGTGAAATAAGATAGCTAGCAAGAGACTAGTTTTAGCCTACATTTAAATCACCATTTAATCAGTGCAGGGAAAGGTTTAGAACTATAATAACCCTGGTGTGGAAATTCCATTTTACATGTTCACATTATTTTCTTGTTGGAACATATGTGCAGCTGCGTAAAACGATCTGCCGTTTTCATTGTTTTGAGGGGATGATGTTCATTTTTAAGTTTGTTCGTTTTTCTTTTTTTCAACCTTTCTTTAATAATTACAATAATAATTAATAATAATAATTAATAATAATGTTGTTAGAGAATTTTTCATTTTGTCAAATTTTTACAATAAAAATACATTGAGACTGTTAAAGATAGCCTTCAGCACATTTTTTATGGTCTCTTTTAATCTTGCATCAAATAGTGAACTGCACAAAAGACTTGCATGCATGTACAAATCACCAGCAGTAAATATTGTGCTAGTACTAGTATTGAACTACAAGACAGTTGCAAGCCTTTAATAAGAGTTATGTAAAGCTTTTGTTGGGACAGTTAGGTCCTAGAGATGTGGTGACAACAGCTGCGCAGAGGGGGTCCAATTAAATTTTTTTGTCATGGGGCCCAAAATTTCTGCCGGCGCCCCTGTATGGCGGGTACATATGTCTGCAATAGCGAGTGAAGATAAGGGGGTGCAGAAACCACGGTGGTCTTGTAGGCCAGGAGCAGAGTCTTGAATTTGATGCGAGCGACTATAGAGAGCCAATGTAGCTTAATGAATAGAGGAGTGACGTGTGCTCTCTTTGGTTCATTAAAGATACTGTAACTCTTGCCACGGCATTCTGGATCATCTTTAGAGGTTTGGTCGTGCAAGCTGGAAGTCCAGCTACTAGAGCATTGCAGTAGTCCAGTCTGGACAGGACCAAAGCCTTTACTAGGACATGGGTAGCAGACTCTGATGGGATGGGTCTAATTTTCCAAATATTGTAGAGGATGAATCTACATGACCAGGTGGTGCTGGCAACTTGATCTTTGAAGTTAAACTGATCATTGATCACCACTCCCAGGTTTTAACGGTCGATATGTAGATACTTATTCAACTTCAGTACGCACTGTCATAGAATGAGATTTCACACACAACTTTGGTTACTAGTCACAGACCGGGGCGGCCAGTACAAAACCAACATGATAGAGAGGAAAAGCAAGGACTTCAAACAAGACTTATAACATGGATTTCCTCATCTATCCACAATGACTGCGTCCTGTAAGAATCACCTGAGATTAAACTTGTGAAATTTTAACTAAATAATTTTAACCACTGAGGGAACCACTGACCAAAATAGCAAATATATAAACTAAGTCATGTATGCAGAAACATAACTTGCAAACACAAAATGCAAAATACTTTCTTTATATAGAAAAACCCATGAAGAAGTATCACACACACACCATACTACACAAACCATTGGAAATCCTAATAGTCCAACATCTACAAAAGTTCCCAAATCACAAAGTGTCTCTATGGAAACAGTAACCTTTAGCAGTCCACTGTCCAGGGTGTTGAAGTGCGGAGCTGAAGTAAGTCCTTGATATCCTCGAGCAAAAAGTCTCAGTTATGGAAAGAGAAACCTTTTCTGCTCCTTTGTTCTGGGTGTTGAAGTGCTTGATGAAGTCAGTCCTTGAAATCACTGTCATCACAACATATTTTCAATGTCCTGTTGACACAGACACATAAAACCTCCTTAATGAAAACATTGAAGAATATGAAGATATAAAGAATCCTTTTGAGTGAACACAATAATAATGTTTTTATAGTCATTTAATGATGAGAATAAAAGTTCTGTCACTTCATACAAAAAGATGATTGTCATTGACGTAACATGTTTATTTAATAATGACATTCTGCTGAAGTGAGAGACTGAAGTGTGTGTTATTGTTCTCTACAGGTTGATGAAGTGTGAGATCACAATCACAGATGAAGGTTGTGTTGCTTTGACTTCATATCAGACTCTAGGAGATTCAGAAGTGAAGCTGATCTGTGATGTACTGGAGAATCCTCACTGTAAACTGAAGATACTGAAGTAAGATCATCTCTCTGATAGTCACACACACTGATCACACAACATTCATTCATGTTTATCAGTGTGTACTTTTAAAACATAAATAAATAATACTGTAATCACTCCATTAAATTCAGTTGTTTGGCTCGACATCAAGTGATCAGTCAGTGCTTGAAGTTCATGTGTTGAAGCAGAAAATCAGGCGTGAAAATATCTGAGTGACTTTGACAAGGGCCAGATAGAGATGATAGAGACTGGGTCAGCTCATGTTTAAAACACTTTGACCTGTCAGTGTTCCTCATTCCTGGTGAATGGGCATCAGGGTCAGAGGTGCCCAAGACTTACTGATGAACATGTGGAGTGAAGCCGAGCTTGTCTGATCAGATCAGATGTGAAGAGCGTCTGGAGTTTAAAGTGATGAAAATCTGTATCACATTTCTTTAATATCAGGTGGATGATGGGTTGGTCGGAGGCAGTGTTTATGTTCTGGATAATGTTATGGTTTGAGATCATATCATAATTCTTGTTTTAATGATGTGTGACTTCATATGTCACTTACTTTCAAGCTCCAATAAAAAACAGCGTTCATGAATACTGAAGTCAAGTACTGCGTGTGCACATTCAGAGCGTGATGTGTTGAGCACTAGAGAAAGAGTGAGATTAAAGGAGTAGTTCAGCTTCAACATCAACATTCTTTCATCATTTACTCACACTCTTGTCATTTCAAACCTGAAAGAAAGTCATATGAAAGTCATCAGAATGTTGATGTTGAAGGTGAACTACTCCTTTAATATTGTAGCCGATGGCTGTGTCTCTGTCAGCTCGTGTCTCTCGGGGTGCAGCGGTGCTCGTGCGTGTGAACACACAGCAGACAGCGAGTGATGTTACTGGAGGAGTTATTTAGTGTTTTCCTGATGAATACTGTCAGTTCAAAAGATCATCTCTCTGATAGTCACACATGTACTGATTCTTACAGTAGCAGAAAACATCAAGTGTTTTTAAAACAAAGCAGAATTTATGGGACATAAAAGTTATGAAGTGATCTGATCAGACGACAAGCTCCTCTTTGCTGGTTTTGTGTATGAACATTTCCCTTTCTGTCGGTCTCTGACGTTGTGTCGAGAACGACAGATGGGTTTCGCCCTTGAGAACCAATCAACTCTGACTTCTATAGAAGAGGCCAACGAAATTTGGCGAATGAATTCTGCATGCCATTCTCCGCCCATATACCGATGTCCGGTATAAATCGAAGCCGGCATGCAGCATTCATTTACCTTTTGTTCTTCAGAGCCTTCGCTCATGACTACGAACAAAACGAATTCAACGTATTCTTCTTCTTCTACATCACCGGATCTACGACGTAGAGCAGCGGATCGTCCCTACCTGCAGCGACCTACCCCTGGGCGTCTCTGCGGTTCCGGAGGTGTTAGAGATTTTCCTTTTCAGGACTGAGCATTCTCCTGCTCTGCATGTCCCGCTGTTCTCTTGCGTGCGGCACCCTCATCGAGGAGGGGGATGGACACGATCGCTGCATTAGGTGTGTGGGCGTCCAGCACGCTGAAGCAGCGTTCGTTGACACATCTTGCCCGCACTGCGGGCAGATTGTCATTCAGAAGTTTCGGTCACGGGGGGCTGTCTTCCTACGGGAACCATCCACCATTTCGTCTGATACCCGGGCCATGACATTGGTGGCTACGGCCCCGAAGTCCGCCTGTGTTAGCAGCGTTAGTGATGTGGGGACCTCTGCGAATGTAAACCCGCCAGCCAAGTGCTCACGGGCCGATCGCACCCCCATTCTGTCTTCTGAACATTCCCCAACCGGCGGTGGCATACCGTCCAGATCCTCAGTCGTAGATGAGATGTCGCTTGCAGCATCGGAGGGAGACTGGCATCCGACTCTGACGAATCCGCGCTCCCCTCCCAGGGGGGTCGAGCTCTAGAGGAAGCAGAAGTGATGGTAGCCATGCTAACCCGGGGATACGTGGTTCCTGGGGTCGGAGCGCTGCGCAAACCACGCCCACAACATTTTTTTCCGGAGGTGCATTAGGAGCTGTGTAAGTCTTGGAGCGCTGCACTCACGTCCCGCTCCAGTCAAACCAGCTCCGTCACTTCCCTCGATGATGGGGCAGCCAAAGGCTACGTCGAGATACCCCAGGTGGAACGTGCGGCTGCGGTGCACCTGTGCCCGCAGACGGCTGCCATCTTGGGGACTCGGCCACGCCTACCGTCCAAGACGTGTAGGACTTCGGCATCACTGGTGTCGAAGGCTTGCGCTGCCGCGGGCCAGGCTGCGTCCTCTCTCTACGCCATGGCCATCCTGTAGGTCCGCCAGGCCAAGGCGTTGAGAGATCTTCACGAGCTAAGGCCGACCCGGGTATAATGCAGGATCTCCGTGCCGCCACTGACAGCTAGGTGGCTGCACGGAACCTGGATCGGACGATGTCAACGATAGTGGTCCAGGAGAGACACCCCCAGCTGAACCTTGCGCAGATGAGTGACACCGAGAAAGTCCGCTTTCTTGATGCACCCGTCTCACAGGGTGGGTTGTTGGTAACACCGTCGAGGACTGCGCTCAGCAGTTTTTGACAGTGAAGAAGCAGACAGTGGAGATTAGCCAAATTTTTTCGCGCCGCGACTCGGCCGCCTAGAGGCCTCCGAGATCCCGCGTGACGTCTGTTTCCCGGCAGCCCAGGACCCCTTCGACATCGACTCCGGTTCCTGTGCCCCCACAGGTGGCACCTCGGAAGCGGAGGTCGAGGGGGGAAACCTCCACCCCGTCAGCAACCTTCTCGCAAGAATTGACATTGACGGGAAGATCCTTGGAGAACAACATCGGGCCCGACCTTCACAGCCACGGCTCTGATCAGTCGGTACGGGAAGGCTCCTGCCTCGTCATCAAAGCCGGGCCCTTTGTCCTTTTCCGTTCTCCCCGGGTGTACTTGCAGCGGATCGCACACTCCACTGGACTGTGGCCGGCGCAGTCCAGCTCATTTGGATGCTCTTCGTGCGTGCTCAGGTAAACCTCTTGCCAATTGAGAGCTAAGGCCTCCGTCCGTGAAAGGTTACCGGTCAGGGCTGTACCCATCTTTCTCCAAGAAAGCTCTGGAACCCCCCGACCACCACACTGGAAGGTCACAGTTTCGCGAAAGCTTCGAGATGACACGCCCAGGCCTGTTACCGTCGCTTCGCTAGAGATTGTGACGAGATACAGCGTTGTGGCATTTTCCATAGGTAACCCCATCTGTCGTTCTCGACACAACACAATCTGACCCAACAGACCAACAGAACAGACTGTATGAGAGTGTTTGTGTTGATCTTTAAAGATTCTGAGCGCAACTTTAACATTCAAGCCCATCTGTTATTGTACATTAATGTGACAGTAAGAAGTGCATCATACAACACATATGTTCTGAAAAATCCTCTGAACAAGTCATAAATTCTGACACTTTATTCTGAGCAAATGAAAATGTAAATGTTAGTGATGTCATTTTATAAAACCTTATTTTATATAGTCATTATTTTTATTTAATAATGACATTCTGCTGAAGTGAGAGACTAAAGTGTGTGTTATTGTTCTCTACAGGTTGAGCTGGTGTAAGATCACAGATGAAGGTTGTGTTGCTCTGACTTCTGCTCTGAGATCAAACCCCTCACACCTGAGACATCTGGAGCTGATTAGTAATAATGTAGGAGATTCAGGAGTGAAGCTGATCTCTACTGTACTGGAGAATCCTCACTGTAAACTGGAGACACTGAAGTAAGATCATCTCTCTGATAGTCACACATGTACTGATTCTTAGTTCATCATCTTCTATATTCATGTTCATGGGTTGGTTGTGGAGTAATTGAGATGCAGGAATGTCATAAAAACACAAACACAAAACTTTACATTATAAGTGTATTGTGATTGTCAAAACATTTGATAACTACAATCAACATCATTTTATTACTTTTAATTTTAGGTGAACTGTCCCTTTAAATTTTGAGCTCAGATCAGACATGGACTTTTCAAACAATGGTTAAGAGATCTTGCCAAATAGAATAAATCACTGAAATCAGGTGAAATGATGTATATAAGTATATATTTGTATTTTAATAGATTAAACACAACCAATAAATAAACTTTATAAGCCACACAGTTTACTGGGACTTTGTAAAATGCTTAATGTGAAAAGCACTTAACGTACCCAAACAACCAGCAGAAAAAAACTAAATTTCTGTCAAATCTTACTTGTAATAAACACAAGCTGCTGTCAACAGAAGGAGTTGTTATTCCACAGATAAAGTGAATAATGTCACGTTAAGTGTTTTCTCCTCCATAGAAGTCCATTATAAGGAAACAGTTTAATGTGGGACATTCACACACGCTTAACATGAAAACGAACATAAAAGAAACTTTACTTGTCGTGTTTATATTCTGAGCTCATCAGATCATCTGCACATGAAAAACTTTATTTACAGAAGCGCTCGGCTCTGTCAACACTAACTCTCGTCTTCTTTCATTTGATTGGTCACCTCACTTATTTTGACATTGAGGAGCGCTGTTAGACCACTGAGACGTTATCAAATGTTTGCAGCATTAATTACACTTCGGCTTTTACACAATTATTACACACATTTGATGACACACTATAGAAACAATGGTGCGTACGGTCCTGTGTAAGAAAACAGATGTGTGGTGTGAGAGCGTGAGAACAGCATTTTAATGATGAGCTGAAGATTTAACATGATGATGAATGTTATTCAGTGTAATATGTGTTTCATTCATGACATTCTGCTGAAGTGAGAGACTGAAGTGTGTGTTATTGTTTTCTACAGGTTGATTCAGTGTAAGATCACAGAAGAAGGTTGTGTTGCTCTGACTTCAGCTCTGAGATCAAACCCCTCACACCTGAGACATCTGGAGCTGTATGATAATAATGTAGGAGATTCAGGAGTGAAGCTGATCTCTACTGCACTGGAGAATCCTCACTGTAAACTGGAGACACTGAAGTAAGATCATCTCTCTGATAGTAACACATAGGGTTGGGCTGATAGATGATGACATCGTCCAAAGCTGATGGCTGACATTCATCATGATGTTGGGCCGGCATCCTGATTCCCCTGCAAGACGCAATTTTCGTCATCAGGGGGTCTGCGGTCGTCTGCATAACCCATCCGCGCACATCACATTCTCAAGACAAATGACATTCTGCGCATGCGTCGAGCTCATCCATTCGCACTTATCAGCAGTTGAGTATGATTTAGAAGCTGCACTATGCATGTGTGAAGAAACAGTGTTTTTAAAAGAAAACAATCCTCGTTTATACTGCTGTTCATACATACGTTTCAGAAAAAAAATTGCAGGTCACATGACAGTTCAGGAACACTGGACATGCGTACACAAATGGTAAACAGTTATATGCGCATTCAAGCTGGTTGTAGATGACCGTTGTCCTGCTTCTATACTACATATCAGATCAAATTGAGTCAAAAGTTGTCAGGCCCTGTTCCTAGTTTTGGGATTCTATGTCATCTTGTTTTCCTTTTACTTCCTCCCGTCTGGTCCCGCATTCAGCCACTCACTTTGTTAATTGTTATCACCCACACCTGCTCCTCATTGCTTCACCTCTTATTTATATCCTTACCTTCCTTCACTCGGTGTAGCGATGTATTGTTTCTCTCTTTCCGTTGTGGATTACGGTTGGGTTTACTCATTTGTGCAGCAATAATTCAGCAATAAGGCAGCTTTGAGAGCGAACCAGTTTTGACCTTTTTCTCCCGTTCGGTTTTTGATTCTCTCAGCCCTCTTGGATCGGCACGTTTTGCCTAGCGAGTAGACCTACCTTGTTCTGAACATTCAGTATTTTTGATCAATTTTTTTTGATCTTTGGAATATACACTGTTCTTCCTCCACTCCCGCATCTGAGTCCTTATATTCTCTGGAAATCTCTTTCAAAAGTAGTATGTCCCAAACCTCAGTATGAATAAACAGTAGAGAGAAATACCCAGATGGTCTTCTGCTTGGGCCGAGGTGTGTGAGTGTGGATCAGATGGACACTCTATCCCATGATGCCACAGGAGCTGAGCAACGGTCAAATTAAAAATTAAATCAAATAAAAGTAGTGTAAAACTGTTAGACTGATATCTGTTTATAAATGTTAGTACCGATAAAGGAAATTCATGAGACTAAATGAAGTTTTTATTAACGTCAGTGTACAGGTTGCTGTTAATACATCACAGGTCAGGGAGCATACGGGTCACATGACAATAAAACATGACGGATGCAGTATGTGAGAAATGTATTGGTACACCCCCACACATACTACATAGAACATGAGTTACTGTTTTAACGCTCGATAGGTAGATACTTATTCAACTTCAGTGCGTACTGTCATAGAATGAGATTTCACACACAACTTTGGTTACTAGTCACAGACCGGGGCGGCCAGTACAAAATGAACATGATAGAGAGGAAAAGCAAGGACATCTTCCTGTGGATAGATGAGGAAATCCATCTTATAAAGCTTGTTTGATTTCATCCGGCGCCAAGCAGACCGATGGACGGATGACATCACAGTACTGAGAGAGAGATTTAAAAGCATACGGCTCATGATTCTCTCTGGTGTTGCTGTAATGTCACCGGCTCCATCAGTGTACGCAGCGCTGCATGAAGTCAAACAAGACTTATAACATGGATTTCTTCATCTATCCACAATGACTGCGTCCTGTAACAATCACCTGAGATTAAACTAGTGAAATTTAAACAAAATCATTTTAATCACTGAGGGAACCACTGACCAAAATAGCAAATATATAAACTATCTCATGTATCCAGAAACATAACTTGCAAACACAAAATGAAAAATACTTTCTTTATATAGAAAAACCCATGAAGAAGTATCACACACACACCAAACTACACAAACCATTGGAAATCCCAATAGTCCAACATCTACAAAAGTTCCCAAATCACAAAGTGTCTCTATGGAAACAGTAACCTTTAGCAGTCCACTGTCCAGGGTGTTGAAGTGCGGAGCTGAAGTAAGTCCTTGATATCCTCTAGCAAAAAGTCTCAGTTATGGAAAGAGAAACCTTTTCTGCTCCTTTGTTCTGGGTGTTGAAGTGCTTGATGAAGTCAGTCCTTGAAATCACTGTCATCACAACATATTTTCAATGTCCTATTGACACAGACGCATAGTACCTCCTTAATGAAAACATTGAAGAATATGAAGATATAAAGAATCCTTTTGAGTGAACACAATAATAATGTTTTTATAGTCATTTAATGATGAGAATAAAAGTTCTGTCACTTCAGACAAAAAGATGATTGTCATTGACGTAACATGTTTATTTAATAATGACATTCTGCTGAAGTGAGAGACTGAAGTGTGTGTTATTGTTCTCTACAGGTTGATGAAGTGTGAGATCACAATCACAGATGAAGGTTGTGTTGCTCTGACTGCAGATCAGACTCTAGGAGATTCTGGAGTGAAGCTGATCTCTACTGTTCTGAAGAATCCTCACTGTAAACTGAAGACACTGAAGTAAGATCATCTCTCTGATAGTCACACACACTGATCACACAACATTCATTCATGTTTATCAGTGTGTACTTTTAAAACATAAATCAATAATACTGTAAACACTCCATTAAATTCAATTGTTTGGCTCGACATCAAGTGATCAGTCAGTGCTTGAAGTTCATGTGTTGAAGCAGAAAAATCAGGCGTGAAAATATGTGAGTGACTTTGACAAGGGCCAGATAGAGATGATAGAGACTGGGTCAGCTCATGTTTAAAACACTTTGACCTGTCAGTGTTCCTCATTCCTGGTGAATGGGCATCAGGGTCAGAGGTGCCCAAGACTTACTGATGAACATGTGGAGTGAAGCCGAGCTTGTCTGATCAGATCAGATGTGAAGAGCGTCTGGAGTTTAAAGTGATGAAAATCTGTATCACATTTCTTTAATATCAGGTGGATGATGGGTTGGTCGGAGGCAGTGTTTATGTTCTGGATAATGTTATCGTTTGAGATCATATCATAATTCTTGTTTTAATGATGTGTGACTTCATATGTCACTTACTTTCAAGCACCAATAAAAAACAGCGTTCATGAATACTGAAGTCAAGTACTGCGTGTGCACATTCAGAGCGTGATGTGTTGAGCACTAGAGAAAGAGTGAGATTAAAGGAGTAGTTCAGCTTCAACATCAACATTCTGTCATCATTTACTCACACTCTTGTCATTTCTGACCTGAAAGAAAGTCATATGAAAGTCATCAGAATGTTGATGTTGAAGGTGAACTACTCCTTTAATATTGTAGCCGATGGCTGTGTCTCTGTCAGCTCGTGTCTCTCGGGGTGCAGCGGTGCTCGTGCGTGTGAACACACAGCAGACAGCGAGTGATGTTACTGGAGGAGTTATTTAGTGTTTTCATGATGAATACTGTCAGTTCAAAAGATCATCTCTCTGATGGTCACACATGTACTGATTCTTACAGAAGCAGAAAACATCAAGTGTTTTTAAAACAAAGCAGAATTTATGGGACATAAAAGTTATGAAGTGATCTGATCAGACGACAAGCTCCTCTTTGCTGGTTTTGTGAATGAACAGGTTTTCTCCTCTATTCATTATTAAAAACATTGTGTCAGGTACTCTTGTGTGTTTCAATGTTTATTTAATGAGGACATAACTGAGGAACTTTTGTCAAACCTGACAATCACACTCGGTCACGCAGCAAAAAAACACCTAAATAAAGTGTCTCGTCATTCTTGATCATGAACTCTGGAGCAGTTGACTTGTGATAAAAACACAATCTGACCCAACAGACCAACAAAACAGACTGTATGAGAGTGTTTGTGTTGATCTTTAAAGATTCTGACCACAACTTTAACATTCAAGCTGATCTGTTATTGTACATTAATGTGACAGTAAGAAGTGCATGATACACCACATATGTTCTGAAAAAATCATCTGAACAAATAATAAATTCTGACACTTTATTCTGACCAAATGAAAATGTAAATCTTGTGATGTCATTTTATAAAACATTATTTTATGTAGTCATTATTTTTATTTAATAATGACATTCTGCTGAAGTGAGAGACTGAAGTGTGTGTTATTGTTCTCTACAGGTTGATGAGGTGTAAGATCACAGATGAAGGTTGTGTTGCTCTGACTTCAGCTCTGAGATCAAACCCCTCACACCTGAGACATCTGGATCTGTCTGATAATAATGTAGGAGATTCAGGAGTGAAGCTGATCTCTACTGTCCTGGAGAATCCTCACTGTAAACTGGAGACACTGATGTAAGATCATCTCTCTGATAGTCACACATGTACTGATTCTTAGTTCATCATCTTCTATATTCATGTTCATGGGTTGGTTGTGAAGTATTTGAGATGCAGGAATGTGATAAAAACACAAAACTTTACATTATAAGTGTATTGTGATTGTCAAAACATTTGATAACTGCAATCAACATAATTTTATTACTTTTAATTTTAGGTGAACTGTCCCTTTAAATTTTGAGCTCAGATCAGACATGGACTTTTCAAACAATGGTTAAGAGATCTTGACAAATAGAATAAATCACTGAAATCAGGTGAAATGATGTATTTAAGTATATATAAGTATATATTTTTATTTTAATAGATTAAACACAACCAATAAACAAACTTTAAAAGCCACACAGTTTACTGGGACTTTGTAAAATGCTTAATGTGATAAGCACTTAACGTACCCAAACAACCACCAGAAAAAAACTCAGTTTCTGTCAAATCTTACTTGTAATAAACACAAGCTGCTGTCAACAGAAGGAGTTGTTATTCCACAGATAAAGTGAATAATGTCACGTTAAGTGTTTTCTCCTCCATAGAAGTCCATTATAAGGAAACAGTTTAATGTGGGACATTCACACACGCTTAACATGAAACTTTACTTGTTGTGTTTATATTCTGAGCTCATCAGATCATCTGCACATGAAAAACTTTATTTACAGAAGCGCTCGGCTCTGTCACCACTAACTCTCGTCTTCTTTCATTTGATTGGTCACCTCACTTATTTTGACATTGAGGAGTGCTGTTTGACCACTGAGACGTTATCAAATGTTTGCAGCATTAAATACACTTCGGCTTTTACACAATTATTACACACATTTGATGACACACTATAGAAACAATGGTGCGTACGGTCCTGTGTAAGAAAACAGATGTGTGGTGTGAGAGCGTGAGAACAGCATTTTAATGATGAGGTGAAGATTTAACATGATGATGAATGTTATTCAGTGTAATATGTGTTTCATTCATGACATTCTGCTGAAGTGAGAGACTGAAGTGTGTGTAATTGTTCTCTACAGGTTGATGAAGTGTAAGATCACAGATGAAGGTTGTGTTGCTCTGACTTCAGCTCTGAGATCAAACCCCTCACACCTGAGACATCTGGATCTGTTTGGGAATAATGTAGGAGATTCAGGAGTGAAGCTGATCTCTACTGTACTGGAGAATCCTCACTGTAAACTGAAGACACTGAAGTAAGATCATCTCTCTGACGGTCACACATGTACTGATTCTTAGTTCATCATCTTCTATATTCATGTTCATGGGTTGGTTGGGGAGTATTTGAGATGCAGGAATGTCATAAAAACACAAACACAAAACTTTACATCATAAGTGTATTGTGATTGTCAAAACATATGATAATTAAAATCATATGATGCAATTTCTTGTTTTCCTGCGTCTTTGGTGTGTTTATGCTTATATTAGACATGTAAAATTGCACAAATAAAAGTCTCAAACCAAAGGAGATGTTTAATTTAAAAGCGGAGGCTCATCCAAACCTTCCTAAAACACCTCTTTTAGTGAAAGTGACCGATTCGTCAGGTATGGTGACCCATACCCGAAATGTGACCTCTGCTTTTAACCCATCCAGTGATTAGTGAGCACACACAGCAAGTGGTGAACACACGTACACCCGGAGCAGTGGGCAGCTATCACTGCAGCGCCCGGGGAGCATGAAGGGGTTAGGTGCCTTGCTCAAGGGCACCGCAATCGTTACCCGCCTGAGGATTGAACCGGCAACCTTCTGGTCACGAGTCCAACTCTCTAACCATTAGGCCACAATTGCCCTTTAAACACACCCCCACCAAAATGTATACACAAAGAATGAAGGTGTGTCTGTTCACGCTGTAGTGTTGTTGTTGGTCACCTCACTTATTTTGACATTGAGGAGCGCTGTTAGACCACTGAGACGTTATCAAATGTTTGCAGCATTAAATACACTTCAGCTTTTACACAATTGTTACACACATTTGATGACACACTATAGAAACAATGGTGCGTACGGTTCTGTGTAAGAAAACAGATGTGTGGTGTGAGAGCGTGACAACGTCTTGGTTACGTATGTAACCTCAGTTCCCTGATGGGGGGAACGAGATGTTGTGTCGAGAACGACAGATGGGGTTCGCCCTTGAGAACCAATCAATTCTGACTACTATAGAAAAGGCCAATGAAATTTGGCGAATGAAATTTGCATGCCGGGCTCCGCGCCCCGGATATCCGTTATAAAAGGAAGCCGGCGTGCAGCATTCACTTACCTTTTGTTCTGAAGAGCCTGAGAGCCTCTCACGACAGCAGCAGAATACGATACGTGTTCGTGGCATAAGGGACACAACGTCTCGTTCCCTCCATCAGGGAACTGAGGTTACATACGTACAGACGTTGTGTCGAGAACGACAGATGGGGTTGCCTATGGAAAACGCCACAGCGCTGTATCGCGTCACAATCTCAGCGAAGCGTCGGTAACAAGCCTGGGCATGTCAGCTCGAAACTTCGTGAAACTGTAACCTTCCAGTGTGGAGGTCGGGGGGTCCCCGAGCTTTCTTGGAGAAAGATTGGTACAGCCCTGACCGGTAACCTTTCACGGACGGGGCCTTAGCTCTCTACAGGCGAGAGGCCGTCCGGCTCTGGTTTACACAGGGAAAGCTCAACTCTTAATCAGAGAAGCGCTGCAGAGGCCACCTCCTACCCGTGTGGAGGAATATGGTGGAGATATATATATGGTCTCGTCCTTGGAGGAGAACGCATGGAACGTGCGGACTGGGTAGTTAACCGCAAGGTGGAGGTCCACCTGGGAAAGCGCATGGGTTACCAAGTGTGGGAACCATTGTCATGAGGGTATAGCAGACGGAACAGCCCACGGTGGGGCTGTTACTGCGTCTGATAGCACAGGTCCGGTTAGACCAATGTGTGATAGGTCATATGGTATCCCGGCCTAAGGGGGAAGGCTGCTCTGCCCAGCCAACCCCCAGGAGGTGCTTGCTTAGTGATGGATGGAATGCCTGTTCTTAACCAGTGTCTGGGTAAGAAGGAAGGTTGGTGAGGTACCAATTTTCTTAGCCATGTGTTTGGGTAAGAAGAAAAGGTAGATAGCACACTGACCCAACCTCTTGGAGGGTGGGAAGGTGCTTTCGCAGGCATACGCCCCCCCCGGATGCCAGTCCTACATGTCGCCACGCAGGACGTGGGCTGACACCGGGTTTACGCGAAGGCTGTTTACCCTTGCGAAGGTGTTTGGGCGTAGCCCAACCCGCAGCTCTACAGATGTCTGCTAGAGAGGCGCTTCTGCCAGTGCCCAGGAGGTTGCTAAACTCCGTGTGGAGTGAGCCCTCACTGCCAATGGGCATGGGAGATTCTGAGATTGGAATGCCGTCGTAACGGCGTCCACGACCCAGTGCGCCAGCCTCTGTTTGGAGACAGCCTTCCCCTTCTGCTGTCCTCCAACAGACACGGAGCTGGTCAGAGCTTCAGAGCTCTGCGTGCGGTCCAGCACGTACTGGACACAACACTGATCGGGTTGGGTCTTCCTCCCCTCTGGGGAGCGCCTGCAAGTTCACGACTTGGCCCCGGAGGGAGTAGTGGGAACTTCTTGGGCACGAATCCGGGCCTGGGTCTCAAGATAACGTGAGAGTTTCCAGAGCCGAATTTAAGGCAATCCGGGGACGCGGAGGATGCTCGGTGGTCCCCTACCCTCTTGAAGGAAGTAAGCCGTCAGGAGGGCCGCCTTACTCTGTGAGGAAGATCGGAACCTCCGAGGGGCTCTTGGACCCACGTTAGGGTCCCAAGAGGGTAAGGAGCGGAGGTGAGGCGGATTCCGCCCTCTCGCGCCCGTTAGGAACCTGGTGACCAGTTTGTGTTGCCCTAGAAACTTTCCATCAACTGAGTCATGATGAGTGGCAATAGCGCCTACATACACTTTCAGTGTGGAGGGGAGATGTTAGTCTCCAGTCTCGTAAGAAGGACAACACAATCCTGATCGAGCACCTCAGTGGGTCTTTCTCGTTGACAGAGAGACAGCAGGACGAGAAGAGGCCCGGTCTAGAGGCGTGTGACCGCCTAGTAGATGGGGCCCTAGCCTGCCTGATGGTCTCTGCCGAGAGGGGGAGTAGCCATCTCAGGATCCTCTCATCCCGTCTAGAGACCAGACATGGGTGTTCCAGAGGTCTGATCTGGGATGCCAGAACGTGTCCTTCCTCTGATAGAGCAGGTCCTCTGTCAGGGGAATGGTTCAGCGGGAGGCGCTGTCCAGAGCATCAACTCTGAAGCCAAGTGCGGTTAGACCAGTACGGTGTAACCAATACACTTGTTGCTCCTCTTCCCTGACCTTGCACAGTGTCTGTGCCTGTCCGAACAGCACCCAAATGAGCTGGACTGCGTGGGGGTGGAGTCGCCACTCTCCGCAGAGCGTATACTGACGAGAGAGCGCGACGGCTGTCTGGTTCAGTATGCCTGGGATGTGCGTGGCCCGCAGGGAACGGATCACCTGCTGGCTCCAAAGGAGGAGGCGTCGGGCAAGTTGTGTTAGCTGCCGTGAGCGTAAGCCACCCTGGCCATTGATGTACGCTACGGCTGTCGTGCTGTCCCAGAGGACCAACACGTGCTGGCCCCGCAATAGAGGCCGGAGCCTTCTCAGCGCAGCAGCACAGCCCACAACTCTAGGCAATTGACATGCCAGCGCAGACGGGGGCCCGTCCAGCGGCCCGCTACTGCGTGCCCGTTGCACACTTCACCCCACCCCTGCAGGGAGGCGTCCGTCGTCACCCCGACGTGCCTCGTAACCTGCCCGGAGGAAGGTCATGGAAGACCAAGGGGTTAGGATGCGTCGGTAGCAGGACGTCATCACCATGCGCCTGCTGCCGGTGTGCCACGCTGTCCTCGGAACTTGACTCTGTAGCCAGTGTTGAAGCGGTTTCATGTGCATCAATCCGAGGGGTATTACCCCCGCGGAGGACGCCATGTGTCCCAGGAGCCTCTGAAATTGTTTCAGGGGGACCGCCGACTGCCTGAAGTGTTCCAGGCAGTTCAACACTGACTGGGCGCATACTGCGGACAGCTGCGCGTCATGGTGACAGAGTTTAGTTACATACCGAGAAAGAGGATGCTCTGCACTGGGGAGAGTTTGCTCTTTACTCGGTTGACCTGAAATCCTAATCAATCTAGATGCCGGATCACCAGGTCCCTCTAGACAGGGACAGACCGTACTAATATGCCCGCCCCTCGTTCGCGAACCGTGGGAACGGCCGGTGTCGAGGGGATCGAGACATGAAAGTAAGCGTCCTTCAGGACGATTGCTACGAACCAAACCTGACACCTGATAGATGTCAGGATGCGCCTCTGCGTGAGCATCTGAACGGCAGCTTGTGAAGGTGCTTGTTCAGGGTACGCAGACCTATGGGGCACAACCCGCCATCTTTCTTGGGAACGATGAAGGAAAAACATGGCACGGGGGGTGGGCGCTGTTTGCACCGCACTCCGACCTCAGGAACCACGCATCCCCGGGTTAGCATGAATGACATCACTTCTGCTTCCTCCTAACTCGACCGCTGAGGGTGGAGCTCGGATTCGTGCCAGTCTCCCTCCGATGCTGCGAGCGACATCTCATCTACAATGGGGATCCGGACGGTATGCCACCGCCAGTTGGGGAATGTTTAGAAGAGCGAATCGGGATGCGATCGGCCCGTGAGCACTTGGCTGGCGGGTTTACGTTCGCAGAGTTCCCATCTCACTAACACTGCTAACGTGGATGGTCAGCGGGGCCGTAGCCACAGATGTCACAGCCCAGGCAGCAGAGGAAATGGTGGCTGGTTCCCGTAGGAAGACAGCCACCCGTGACCGCAACTTCTAAATGACAATCTGCCGCAGTGCGGGCAGATGTGTCAACGAACGCTGCTTTAGCCTTCAGGACGCCCAGACACCTAATGCAGCTATCGTGTCCATCCCCCTCCTCGATGAGGGTGCCGCACCCAAGAGAACAGCGGGACATGCCGCACTGGAGAATACTCAGTTAGTCGTGAAAAGACTTTTTAGAAAAAATCTCAAACAACTCCGGAACTGCCGAGACGCCCGGGGGAAGGCCGCTGCAGATAGGGACGATCTGCTGCTCTACGTCGTAGATCCGGCAATGTAGAAGAAGAAGAATTCATCGAATTCGTTCTGTTCTTAGTCATGAGCGAAGGCTCTGAAGAACAAAAGGTAAATGAATGCTGCACGCCGGCTTCCTTTTATACCGGATATCCGGGGGCGGAGCCTTTTCTATAGTAGTCAGAGTTGATTGGTTCTCAAGGGCGAACCCCATCTGTTGTTCTCGACACAACGTCAAGAGACCGACAGAAAGGGAACAGCATTTTATTGATGAGGTGAAGATTTAACATGATGATGAATGTTATTCAGTGTAATATGTGTTTCATTCATGACATTCTGCTGAAGTGAGAGACTGAAGTGTGTGTTGTTGTTCTCTACAGGTTGATGAAGTGTAAGATCACAGATGAAGGTTGTGTTGCTCTGACTTCAGTTCTGAGATCAAACCCCTCACACCTGAGACATCTGGATCTGTTTGGGAATAATGTAGGAGATTCAGGAGTGAAGCTGATCTCTACTGTACTGGAGAATCCTCACTGTAAACTGGAGACACTGATGTAAGATTTAATAAAACATTTTATTTCATCCTCTTTCAAATTATAAATAAATCTTAGGAACATTTCTTATCTCAGCCCTGAAGAACGTCCAGTCAGTGTTGTCAACTTAGTGACTTTGTTTCTAGATTTTGTGTCTTATTATAAAAGCCTGTAGTGATAAATCTGGTGAGTTTTTACAAATGTTAAGCACAAGAGCAGGAGCACATTACTGTGTTCAGTGAGCGACAGGAAGAAGCAGCACATTCACTTCAGACCGCACTGACACGTCAATGACATGTGTACATACACAACTGTGTTTCAACAACTCATCTCTTACTGTCCTTGTTTGAGTCTTTTTCATTTCAAACATTTATGAGTGTCTGGACATCTGAACATGAACACAGCTCATCTATAAACACACACAGTTTGATACACATTTGATTAGTTCAGTCACTGCTGGTTAACATGTAGTTTAACTT
Source organism: Triplophysa tibetana (assembly GCA_008369825.1). NCBI lineage: Eukaryota > Metazoa > Chordata > Actinopteri > Cypriniformes > Nemacheilidae > Triplophysa > Triplophysa tibetana. Next base: position 3,057,257 of record CM017917.1, on the reverse strand, counting down.
CTCACGTTCACTCACTGATTCACTATTAACAGAAAAGACAAATAATTAAATAATATCAGATTTACTGTGTATTTGACTGTTTTATGATTTATTAAAATTAGTGGTTGGCCGTTATCAGCGTTAACGTGCTGCGTTAACGTGAGACTCTTATCGCTCGATATAAGAAAATTTCACCGTTAATCTATTCTCAAAGTTGTGTTGGGAGCTGGGTCTATACTACGCAAGCTATGATGACTTTCACCTTGAAATTTTAGCGCGGATGTATACATAGCTTAATTGCACTGTAGGGGGCGAGAACGAGATTTTTCAACTCGCGTGATTCGCGTCATTCGCGCCGCCTCATCATCTCATAACCAGGGCTTCATTCGCGAGATTCGCGCAGCAAGTAGGTCTATCGCCGCTTTGCATTGACTAAACATGTAAGTCACTCGCGCTTGACGCGCCATTCGCGTTTGGTCTGAACACAACATAACGTTACTGTGAAATTACCACATCAAACGTGACGTGCTAACATGGATGCAGCTATGAAGCCGCCGGGTTTGCTTCATTGCTTGCTGTATTTTTAAGAAGCTTCCCAATGGAAACCTCGACAAGACTAAGGTTGTTTTTACCTTGTGCAATGCGGAATTGGTTTACTGTACGGAATTGGTTTACATACAGTTGGTTTAAAAAAAAAAAAACTTTCTCTCAACAGGTAGTGGTCTAGCTTTAGTTGAAACCAGTAACTTTGTATTGGCACCTAATGTATTATGGCTCCTGTATGACATATCACTTGTTGCTCCCTAACTCTTTGTAAGTCGCTTTGGATAAAAGCGTCTGCTAAATGACTAAATGTAATGTAAATGTAATGTACTGTAGGAGCTCATCAAGTCTCAAGTACCACCTAAACGCAAAGCATCCCTTCGCTAATGCGGAAGTAAACACAAGTACATCTTATTGAACATAAATTAATTTTTTTCAGTTTGTGATGCATTTTGGAAACAGGAGATGAGCCCCTGGTCTAATGCGCCACCTGGCTTGAGAAACCCGTTCTCAAAGACTTACTTTTAGTCATTATTTGGGTGGCACACATATTCTGAATGCCTTCTGCAAAATTCAAATGAGCCATTTTAATCTAGATTAATCCAGATTAATTCCAAGATTAATCTAGATTAAAAAAAAAATCTATGCCCACCACTCATTAAAATACAGTTTATGACAGTTCAGAGAGTCGAGAAGAGAAGCACACAGTCATGACTCCTCTCTCTTATTGATCTCTTCTTCTTTTGTTAACACACATGAAAAGCACGACTGCCAAAGTGTGATTGATCTTGTGTTTGTTTATAAGCTTGTGTTGTAGTCTATGATTCAGTAGGTGTCATCATCATACATGTGCTCCTGAAGTTTATAAGATCCATGTCACACAGTGTGATCTGTCATGATCTTATAAGAGGACTGAAATCACACAGTCTGTATCAGGCTTTAGGATTCAGGAGAAGGATGAAATGAAAAGACACGAGGATGAAGTTTGCTTGAAGTGATGAAGCTTTAAGTGAAATGACACTGATCCTCACTCTGTGTAGAAACTTCATTTTCTATCATCAAATATCAAGTTCATCAAACACTATCAGACATTTTCTCAGACAGAGATTAGATTAAACAAGAGTTAAATAAAGACATTAAAGAAGATTTTACAAACATGCCTTACAAGAAAACAATGACACTGATATATTTATATATTACCCCCCAGAACCCTCTTTAGATTAATGATAATCTACTGGACTGTACTACTTGCACTACTGTGAGAAACTTGTTTTATACTGTCGATACTTTTGAAAAGTTTTTTAACTTAAATTCATCCAAATGTAGTCTTACAATTTTTTTGATAAAAATTATCTTAATTTACTTTTTTTAGTTTTATTCTTTATAATTAAACGCGTCTCTCAACACAAACATCTGTGTGTATGAAGTGAGAGACTGAAGTGTGTGTTATTGTTCTCTACAGGTTTAGTCAGTGTAAGATCACAAATGAAGGTTGTGTTGCTCTGACTTCAGCTCTGAGATCAAACCCCTCACACCTGAGACATCTGGATCTGTCTGATAATAATGTAGGAGATTCAGGAGTGAAGCTGATCTCTACTGTACTGGAGAATCCTCTGTGTAAACTGGAGACACTGATGTAAGATCATCTCTCTGATAGTCACACATGTACTGATTCTTAGTTCAACATCTTCTATATTCATGTTCATGGGTTGGTTGTGGAGTATTTGAGATGCAGGAATGTCATAAAAACACAAACACAAAACCTTACATTATAAGTAGTGTTGGGCATAGATACATTTTTTTAATCTAGATTAAACTCACTGTAATCTTGGAATTAATCTAGATTAAAAAAATTAATCTATGCCCACCACTAATTAAAATACAGTTTATGACAGTTCAGAGAGTAGAGAAGAGAAGCACACAGTCATGACTCCTCTCTCATATTGATCTCTTCTTCTTTTGTTAACACACATGAAAAGCACGACTGCCAAAGCGTGATTGATCTTGTGTTTGTTTATAACCTTGAGTTGTAGTCTATGATTCAGTAGGTGTCATCATCATACATGTGCTCCTGAAGTTTATAAGATCCATGTCACACAGTGTGATCTGTCATGATCTTATAAGAGGACTGAAATCACACAGTCTGTATCAGGCTTTAGGATTCAAGAGAAGGATGAAATGAAAAGACACAAGGATGAAGTTTGCTTTAAGTGATGAAGCTTTAAGTGAAATGACACTGATCCTCACTCTGTGTAGAAACTTAATTTTCCATCATCAAATATCAAGTTCATCAAACACTATCAGACATGTTCTGAGACAGAGATTAGATTACACAAGAGTTAAATAAAGACATTAAAGACATTTTTACAAACATGTCTTACAAGAAAACAATGACGCTGATATATTTAGACATAACCCCCCAGAACCCTCTTTACATTAATGATAATCTACTGGACTCTATTACTTACACTACTGTGAGAAACTTGTTTTATACTGTCGATACTTTAGATTTTTTTTTACTTAAATTAATCCAAAGTTTATTTTATAGTTTTTTAGAAAAAATGAATCTTAATTTAATTTTTTAGTTTTATTCTTTAAAATTAAATGCATCTCACAACACAAACATCTGTGTGTCTGAAGTGAGAGACTGAAGTGTGTGTTATTGTTCTCTACAGGTTGAGATGGTGTAAGATCACAGATGAAGGTTGTGTTGCTCTGACTTCAGCTCTGAGATCAAACCCCTCACACCTGAGACATCTGGATCTGTCTAATAATAATGTAGTAGATTCAGGAGTGAAGCTGATCTCTACTGTACTGGAGAATCCTCTCTGTAAACTGGAGACACTGAAGTAAGATCGTCTCTCTGATAGTCACACATGTACTGATTCTTAGTTCATCATCTTCTATATTCATGTTCATGGGTTGGATGGGGAGTATTTGAGATGCAGGAATGTCATAAAAACACAAACACAAAACTTCACATTATAAGTGTATTGTGATTGTCAAAACATATGATAATTAAAATCATATGATGCAATTTCTTGTTTTCCTTTATCTTTGGTGTGTTCATGCTTATATTATTACGTAAAATTGCACAAATGAAAGTCTCAAACCAAAGGAGATGTTTAATTTAAAAGGGAAGGCTCAACTAAACCTTCCTAAAACGCCTCTTTTAAACCCCCCCCTCACCAAAATGTATATGCAAAGAAAGAAGGTGTGTCTGTTCACGCTGTAGTGTTGTTGTTGGTCACCTCACTTATTTTGACATTGAGGAGCGCTGTTAGAACACTGAGACGTTATCAAATGTTTGCAGCATTAAATACACTTCGGCTTTTACACAATTATTACACACATTTGATGACACACTATAGAAACAATGGTGTGTACGGTCCTGTGTAAGAAAACAGATGTGCGGTGTGAGAGCGTGAGAACAGCATTTTAATGATGAGCTGAAGATTTAACATGATGATGAATGTTATGCAAGGCAAGGCAAGGCAAGTTTATTTATATAGCACATTTCATCCAAAAGGGCAATTGAAAGTTCCCTTTCTGTCGGTCTCTCGACGTTGTGTCGAGAACGACAGATGGGGTTCGCCCTTGAGAACCAATCAACTCTGACTACTATAGAAAAGGCCAATGAAATTTGGCGAATGAAATTTGCATGCCGGGCTCCGCCCCCGGATATCCGGTATAAAAGGAAGCCGGCGGGCAGCATTCATTTACCTTTTGTTCTTCAGAGCCATCGCTCATGAGTACAACTCAGGATTCAATCCTCTACAACTACACTGCTGGTGCTACGACGTGTTACAGCGGATCGTCCCTTCCTGCAGTGACCTTCCCCTGGGCGTCTCGGCGGTTCCGGAGGTGTTAGAGATTTTTTCTAAAAAGTCCTTTTCAGGACTGACTGAGCATTCTCCAGCGCGGCATGTCCCGCTGTTCTCTTGGGTGCGGCACCCTCATCGAGGAGGGGGATGGACACGATCGCTGCATTAGGTGTCTGGGCGTCCAACACTGAAGCAGCGTTCGTTGACACATCTGCCCGCACTGCGGGCAGATTGTCATTCAGAAAGTTGCGGTCACGGGTGACTGTCTTCCTACGGGAACCAGCCACCATTTCGTTTGCTACACGGGCTGTGACATTGATGGCTACGGCCCCAAAGTCCACGACATCGGGGCTACGGCCTCGAGGTCTGCCTGTATTAGCAGCGTTAAGTGATATGGGGAACTCTGCGAACGTAAACCCGCCAGCCAAGTGCTCACGGGCCGATCGCACCCCGATTCGCTCTTCTGAACGTTCCCCAACCGGCGGTGGCATACCGTCCGGATCCTCAGCCACGCATTCGGAAACGATGTGTGACATAGTTGAGATGTCGCTCGCAGCATCGGAGGGAGACTGGCATCCGACTCTGACGAATCCGAGCTCCACCCCCAGCGGTCGAGTTCAGGGCGAAGCAGAAGTGATGTCATCCGTGCTAACCCGGGATACGTGGTTCCTGAGGTCGGAGCGCGGTGCAAACCGCGCCCAGCCCGGGTGCTATGTTTTTCCCGGAGCTGCATGAGGAGCTGTGTAAAACTTGGAACGCTCCACTCACGGACCGTTTCAGTGAAACCAGCTCCGGCTCCCTTCCCTCGATGGTGGGGCAGCCAAGGACTACGTCGAGATCCCCCGGGTGGAACGTCCGCCCGCGGTGCACATGTGCCGCGTACGGCTACCACCCGGGGGGGAATCGGCCACGTCTACCGTCCAAAGCGCGTAAGACTTCGGCATCACTGGTGTCGAAGGCTTGCGATGCTGCGGGCCAGGCTGCTTCCTCTCTCTATGCCATGGCCATCCTGCAGGCGAAGGCGTTGAGAGAGCCCCACGAGGGTAAGGCCGACCCGGGTATAATGCAGGATTTCCGGGCCCTGGGTCGGACGATGTCCACGGTTGTGGTCCTGGAGAGACACCCCCGGCTATACCTTGTGCAGAAGAGTGACACCAAGGAAGTACGCTTTCTTGATGCACCCATCTCGCAGGGTGGGTTGTTGGTATCACCGTCGAGGACTGCGCTCAGCAGTTTTTGACGGTGAAGCAGACAGTGGCAATTAGCCACATTTTTTCGCGCCGCGACTCGGCCGCCTACAGGCCTCCGAGATCTCACGTGACGTCTGCTTCCCTGCAACCCAGGACCCCTTCGACATCGGCTCCGGTTCCTGTGCCCCCACAGGCGGCACCCCGGAAGCGGAAATCGAGGGGGAAACCTCCACCCCGTCAGCAACCTTCTCGCGAGAAGGGACACTGACGGGAAGACCCCAGGGAGAAAAACATCGGGCCCGAACCTTCACAGCCACGGCTATGATTGGTCGGTACGGGACGGCTCCTGCCTCGTCACCAAAGCCGGACCCTTTTCAGGGCCTGGCGCCCACTTACTCACAGAGTTTTTCGGTTCTTCCCGGGTGTACTTGCAGCCGATCGCACACTCCACTGGACTGTGCCCTGTACCCTACTTCGGGTAGAGGTCACCACCCTTCTGGCAAACAGGCATCGAGCTCGTCCCTCAAAACCAAGATGTTCAGTGGGTCACGACCCGCACTTCATCGTTCCCAAAAAGACGGTGGGTTGCGCCCAAAGGTCTGCGTACCCGGAACAGAGCACCTTCACAAGCTGCCGTTCAGGGTGCTCACACAGAGGCGCGTCCAGACATCGATCAGGTGTCAGGATTGGTTCGCGGCAATCGACCTGAAGGACGCTTTCTTTCATGTCTCGGTCCTCCTCGACACCAGCCGTTCCCACGGTTCTCGTGCGAGAGGCTGGCATATCAGTACAGAGTCCTCCCTTTCGGTCTGTCCCTGACCGCCCTTTCTCCCTTAGGGGAAGAAGGCGAGCGGGTACTAAACTACCTCAGCGACTGGCCTACCCTGGCACACTCGCGAGATCTGTTGTGTACAGGAAGGGACCTGGTGCTCCGGCACCTAGATCGATTGGGACTCCAGGTCAACCAAGAGAGGGGCAAGCTCTCCTCAGTGCAGAGCATCCTCTCTCTTGGTATGGAACTCAACTCTGTCACCACGGCGGCGCTACTGTCCGCAGTTGCGCCCAACCAGTGTTGAACTGTCTGAAATGAACATTTTAGACAGACAGCGGTCCCCCTGAAACAATTCAGAGGCTCCTGGGACACATGGTGTCCTCGCGGGTTGATACCCCTCGGGTTGATGCACATGTGACCGCTCCAACACTGGTTTCAGAGTCGAGTTCCGAGGAGAGCGTGGCACACTGGCAGCAGGAGCATGGTGATGCTGCCCTGCTGCCAACGCACCATAACCCCTAGTCTTTATGACTTTTTTGACGGACTCAGGTCCCTCTGGGCAGGTTATGAGGCAGGTCGCGGTGACGGCTGACGTCTCCCTGCAGGGGTGCGGTGCAGTGTGCAACGAGCACGCAGGTGGGGTGTTGGACGAACCCCCGCCTGCGCTGGCATATCAATTGCCAAGAGTTGTGGCCTGTGCTACTTGCACTGAGCAGGCTACGGCCTCTCGTGTAAGACATGCACGTGCTGGTCCGAGGACAGCACTATAGCTGTAGCGAGCACAGATCGTCAGGGTGGCGTTCGCTCAAAGCAGCTAACACAACTTGCTCGACGCCTCCTCCGGTGAAGTCAACATGTGACCCGTTCCCTGCGGGCCACACACACCCCAGGCAGACTGAACTAGACAGCCGACGTGCTCTCTCGCCAGTTTATGCCTCGTGGAGAGTGGCGACTTCACCCCCGCGCACCAGCTCATTTGGAGGCTGTTCGGGTAGGCCCAGGTAAACCTGTTCGCCTCCCGCAACACCACCATTTGCCCGCTTGATATTCCTGCCCTCGGCACGGATATCCTTGCGCACAGCTGACCGCGGGATGGGTGGAAGCACACCTTCCCCCCCCAGGAGCCTCCTTGCACAGACGCTGTGCAAGGTCAGGGAGCAGGAGCACCAGGTGTTATTGGTTACACCACACCAGTCTAACCGCACTTGGCTTCAGAGCTAATGCTCTGGACAGCGACTCCCCCTGAACCATTCCCCTGACAGAGGACCTGCTCTATCAGGGGACGGACACGTTCTGGCATCCCAGATCTGACCTCTGGAACACCCATGTCTGGTCTCTAGACGGGACGAGAAGATCCTGAGATGGCTACTCCCCCTCTCGGCGGAGACCATCACCCAGGCTAGGGCCCCATCTACTAGGCGGTTACACGCCTCTAGACTGCGCCTCTTCTCCTCCTGGTGTCTCTCTCAAGGAGAAAGACCCACTGAGGTGCTCGATCAGGATTGTGTTTCCTTCTTATGAGACTGGAGACTAACATCTCTTCTCCACGCTGAATGTGTATGTAGTCGCTCCTGCCACTCATCACGACTCAGTCGGTGGAAAGTTTCTAGGGCAACACGACCTGGTCACCAGGTTCCTAAGGGGCGCGAGAGGGCGTAATCCGCCTCACCTCCGCTCCATACCCTCTTGGGACCCTAAGTGGTCCTGGGGAGCCTCAGGGCCCCCCAAGAGCCCCTCGGAGGTTCCGATCTTCCTCACTGAGTAAGACGGCCCTCCTGACGGCGCTCACTTCCTTCAAGAGGGTAGGGGACCACCGAGCTTCCTCCGTGTCCCCGGATTGCCTTAAATTCAGCCCTGGAAACTCTCACGTTAGCTTGAGACCCAGAACCGGATGCGTGCCCAAGAAGTTCCCACTACTCCCTCCGGGGCCAGGTGGTGAACTTGCACTGCGTGGCGACATGTAGGACTGGCATCCGGGGGGGCGTATGCCTGCGAAAGCACCTTTCCACCCTCTAACAGGTTGGGTCAGTGTGCTATCTACCTTTTTCTTCTTACCCAAACACATGGCTAAGAAACTGGTACCTCACCTACCTCCCTTCTTACCCAGACACTGGTTAAGAATAGGCATTCCATCCATCACCAAACAAGCACCACCTGGGGGCTGGCTGGGCAGAGCAGCCTTCCCCCTTAGGCCGGGATACCATGTGAGCTATCACAGATAGCTCTAACCGGACCTAGTGCTACCGGACGTATGTAACACCCCCTCCGTGGGCTGTTCCGTCTGATGTATCCTCATGAGTATGGTTCCCACTCCTGGTAACCCATGAGCTTCCCTAGGTGGACCTCCACCTCGCGGTTAACTACTCAGTCCGCACGTTACATGCGTTCTCCTCCAAGGACGAGACCATACCTATATCCACCATTTTCCTCCCCACGGGCAGGAGGTGGCCTCTGCAGCGCCTTCCTGATTAAGGAAGTGGCGCTTACCCGGTTTAAACCCGAGCCGGACGGCCTCTCGCCTGTAGAGAGCTAAGGCCCCGTCCGTGAAAGGTTACCGGTCAGGGCTGTACCCATCTTTCTCTTAGAAAGCTCTGGAACCCCCGACCACCACACTGGAAGGTTACAGTTTCGCGAAAGCATCGAGCTGACACGCCCAAGCTTGTTACCGTCGCTTCGCTAGAGATTGTGACGCGATACAGCGTTGTGGCGTTTTCCATAGGCAACCCCATCTGTCGTTCTCGACACAACGTCGAGAGACCGACAGAAAGGGAACGTCTTGGTTACGTATGTAACCTCAGTTCCCTGATGGAGGGAACGAGACGTTGTGTCCCTTATGCCACAAACACGTATCGTATTCTGCTGCAGTCGTGAGAGGCTCTCAGGCTCTTCAGAACAAGAGGTAAATGAATGCTGCACGCCGGCTTCCTTTTATACCGGATATCCGGGGGCGGAGCCCGGCATGCAAATTTCATTCGCCAAATTTCATTGGCCTTTTCTATAGTAGTCAGAGTTCATTGGTTCTCAAGGGCGAACCCCATCTGTCGTTCTCGACACAACGTCTCGTTCCCTCCATCAGGGAACTGAGGTTACATACGTAACCAAGACGTTTTTTAGATAAAATTGACAGAAAGAATTAAAACGTATCTTTAAAATGGAAATGATTTACGATCACAAAAACTTTAGTATTTTTTAGAAACAATAAAACAGCAATAAAATTTATTAAAAATGTGAGTGTATATATAAAAAGATTAAGAGCAAAATAAAAATAAATTAGAAATAGAAGTGCAGTTGATGTGAACCAGCACAGTGCTCAGGTTGTGAATGCACAGCTAAACAAGTGAGTCTTTAATCTGGATTTAAAAGTAGCTACTGTTGGTGAACATTTGATGTCTTCTGGAAGCAGATTTCAGCTATGGGTGGCGTAATGGCTAAACGCTGACTCCCCCTGTTTTGAGTGAAGGTCCTAGACCATTAAGTGATTTATAGACAATTAATAATACTTTGAAGTTGATTCTTAAAGTAACTGGTAACCAGTGTAAGGACCTGAGGATTGGAGTGATATGCTCAGATTTTTTGGTTCTGGTCAGAATCCTGGCAGCAGCGTTCTGTATGAGCTGCAGCTGTCTGATGGTCTTTTTGGGAAGACCTGTAAGGAGTCCATTACAGTAATCCACCCTGCTGGTGATGAAGGCATGGACTAGTTTCTCTAAATCTTGGCTTGAGACTAAACATCTGATTCTGGCTATGTTTCTGAGATGGTAGTACGCTGATTTGCTTATTGCTTTGACATGACTGCTGAAACTAAGGTCAGACTCCAAAATGACCCCAAGATTTTTTACCTTGCTTTGTGTCTTGAGACCTCTAAACTCAAGGTATGTGTTTACCTTGTTAGTTTCATCCTTGTTTCCAAAAACAATGACTTCAGTTTTGTTTTTATTTAACTGAAGGAAGTTTTGACACATCCAGCTGTTAATTTCATCAATGCATTGGCAAAGAGAGTCAATAGGTCTGTAATCATCGGGAGAGAGGGCTAGGTAGATCTGAGTGTCATCTGCATAGCTGTGGTAGGCAATTTGGTACTTTGTGATTATTTGGCCAAGTGGGAGCATATACAAATTAAAGAGAAGCGAAGCAAGAATCGAGCCCTGTGGAACACCACAAGTCATGGGTGTCCAGTCAGATTTATGGTTGCCTATGTTCACATAGTAACCTCTCCCTTTAAGGTATGACCCAAACCATTTAAGTACCAACCCAGAAAGCCCTACCCAGTTTTCCAGCCTTTGTAGGAGTATGGTGTGATCTACCGTATCAAAAGCAGCACTGAGATATAGTAAAACCAGAACTGATATTTTGCCTGAATCAGAATTCAATCGAATATCATTAATTATCTTTATGAGCACTGTCTCTGTGCTATGATGCTGACGGAAACCAGACTGATAATTGTCCAGGTAGCCATTTGAGTTCAAGAATTTGGTCAGCTGATTGAAGACAACCCTTTCTATGATCTTGCCTATCAAAGGAAGATTTGATATTGGTCTGTAGTTAGACGGTAAGGTTTTGTCTAGATTGCCCTTTTTTAGAAGAGGTTTGACAACTGCATTTTTTAGGGACTCTGGGAAGGTTCCTGAGAGCAGTGAGGTATTAACTATTTTTAGGAGATCTGCTTCCAAACAGTTAAACACTTTTTTGAAAAACGATGTGGGAAGTGTGTCAAGGCTGCAAGTTGACGCCTTAAGATGCTGTACCGTTTCCTCCAGGGTTTTGAGATCAATTGTCTGAAATTCAGACAAAGTAACTAATTTCTGATGTACTGAAGTCAGACTGACCTGACTGCCGCATGGAGTTTATTACTGATCTTTTCAAGGAAAAAAGTTGCAAACTCATTGCATTTGTCATCAGACAGCATTTCCCTCGGAACTTGACTAGGGGGATTTGTTAGTCTCTCTACAGTTGCAAAAAGGGTGCGAGTGTTATTTATTTTGCAGTTTATAATGTTAGAGAAAAAATTCTGTCTAGCTTTGCCTAAGTCAACATTGAAGGCACGCAGACTGTCTTTATAGATGTTATAGTGAACTTCAAGTTTGGTTTTTCGCCACATACGCTCAGCTTTTCTGCATGTTCTTTTCATGCTTTGTACTGCTGGTGTGTTTCTCCAGGGTGCTTTACACCTGCCAGTTATCGCCTTGACCTTTATTGGAGCAATGGCATCGATAGCATTTTTAACTTTTGCATCAAAGCTATCGAGGAGAACATCCATAGAGTCTGCAGATATACTCTGTGACAAAGACATAGCATTCATAAATAGCGCACTGGTGTTCTAATTTATGAATCTCTTTTTTATAGAGACGGGTCTATTTTCAGTGGCAGGACTGATTGATATATCAAAGAAAATACAGAAATGATCAGACAGTGCCACATCTCTAATAATAGTCTCTAAAAATAGTCTCTAATAATAGTGGATGAAATGTTTAGATCAGTGTAAAATGTGTTTCATTCATGACATTCTGATGAAGTGAGAGACTGAAGTGTCTGTTATTTTTCTCTACAGGTTGAGCTGGTGTGAGATCACAGATGAAGGTTGTGTTGCTCTGACTTCAGCTCTGAGATCAAACTCCTCACAACTGAGACATCTGGATCTATTTGGGAATAATGTAGGAGATTCAGGAGTGAAGCTGATCTCTACTGTACTGGAGAATCCTCACTGTAAACTGGAGACACTGGAGTAAGATTTAACAAAACTTTTTATTTCATCCTCTTTCAAATTATAAATAAATCTTAGAAACATTTCTTATTTCAGTCCTGAAGGACGTCTTGTCAGTGTTGTCAACTTAGTGACTTTGTTACTAGATTTTGTGTCCTATTATAAAAAGCATGTAGTGATAAATCTGGTGAGTTTGTATAAATGTTAAGCACAAGAGCAGGAGCACATTACTGTGTTCAGTGAGTGACAGGAAGTATCATGATTCCACTATCATGTCATGTTTATTCTTGTTCTTGGAGAGGAGTCCTGGCATAGCCTGAAGGTTTTGTGTGAGAAAGAATGGTTCTTTCTCGTGTCTCGTCATTGTTCCCTCCATCTCGTTCCCTGTGAGCCTCTCCTTAGTGCTTAATCCCCAGGACCTGTTCCTCGTTAATTATCCTGTGTTTGTCACCCTTTAAAACATCCTCGTGTTCATTGTCCTGTGCTCGTTCATTGTTGATGTATGCTGTTGTGTGTACATCGTCTTGTAGCTGTTCGTTGTGCTGTATCTGGTTGATCAGTATTCATGCCCTCGTCTTGCCTTGTTCCTGTTTCCCTTGTCTAGTAAGTGTAGTTAGTGTGTTTATATTCAAGAGTTTGTTTTCTAGTGTAGTCAGTCTGTGTCCTTGTTAAAGATATTATTATCCTTTCTTGTTTTCCCCCTCGTGGGTGGGTTTTGTTTTGTCGCTTTATATTGTTCTTTGTACAATAAGTATCCGTGTTTACCCCTACCATCTTTGTCTGCCTGCAATTGGGGTCTCCTGCCATGTCTTCCACCATGAGCCATGACAGAATGAACGAGCCACAATTGAACCCAGCAGGAAGCACAAATAGAGGGTTCGTGGAAAAAAGTCCATTCAAATAAACTGCCATTTGACGAACAGTGTTGCGATGGATTGTAGTGTGAAAAAGCCTGACATGTATCAGTTATCCAAAGGGGAAGTGGGTGATTTCAGCTTACCCTGTGGTTAGACCATTTTTCAATCTGCTGCCCCCGGATAGGGGGTGTGAGGACACCACTAGGGGCGCTCTCGCGCCATGGCACCCCTCGAAGACCCCCTAGCCCACTGTCCACGAACATCATACGCGTCCCTCACAGGTTTATCCCATGATCTTCGGCTTACCAGGTTGTCCTCCAACATTATATGAGTACCTCGACTGATTTGTTTGCATGGGAGGCGGATGCCAGGTTACTGCCCACTGTTGCCAGGGTCCACGAAACCACTATTTGTCCACTGACCAACTATGGTGGTCGATTTGACCTTCGACCCCGCAGACCATTCCATGGCCACGCCCCCGACCACCAAACAACTTTTTGTCCGCTTCCCAACTACTTTTACCAGAACCTGCATTCAGCCACTCGGGACTGACATATGTTTGTCCGAGGGGGCGTGGCAATCGAGCTGCGTAGTTTGTAAAACAAAAAAATTATATTTACACGTTTAAAATGCTAATTCTGTGCAATGTCCACCAAGCATTTACTCCTGGCCCATTCGATAAACTGCAGGTGGACAACATCATATTCAATGTAGTAGATACCAGAATCACTAAATGCATCATGCAAATTAGGGACAGTGAGGGATGCCCACGCTTTTTATAACAACACATGCATGCATCACGCATATAGACATGAGCAACTGTCCATCATCCACCGATGGTGCAGAGAAGCCGGGCGAGATTGTGACTTTATTTAAGGGTCGAAAGGTCAAATTAGGGAGAGTCGTCCACAAAGCGGTTAATGAAAACGCATTGGCATAGATCGTAGGCGGAAGCCCTCCCGTTGGGAAACGATAGGCCGAAGGGTCTGGAAATTTTGGATTATTTTTGTCTAGATGCCCCCTATTTATCCTCCAAATGTCCAAAGTTTTTAGACCTTTCCTGGAAAATCAACCTCCCAAACAATAAATTCTTCATAATGCTTTTCAGGGATATATGAGAGACAAGGCTGAGTGCATAATCTTGTGATTGGGTGCAAAAAACATTCACTAATCCTCTAGGGCGATGTGCTCTCGGTATGTTGTCAGGGGCCGCCCGACGGGCCAGAATCTAGAATATGGGACCCCTCGGACATTTCTGGAAATTTCCTTGTATAGCTTATTTGCATGGCTATTCCATAGTGGTTTCGTGGACGTGGCCCCGACAGGGTCAACCGATCCGAAACCGGGTCACATGCAACCGTCCATCATCCACCGGTCGTGCGGAAAAGCCGGGCGACTTTGTGACTTTGTTTAGGGGTCAAAAGGTCAAAATAGGGAGAGTGTAGCGTCACTGAATGCGTGTAGCGTCACTGAATGCATCATGCATAGAGCAGACCGTGTCGCTTACACGCGCTGTTATGACAGCAAACCGTGACGCATGCATGCGCTGTATGCGTCACTGAATGCATCATGCATAGATTATACCGTGACGCATACACGCGCTGTATGTGCCACAAAATAGATTGTCCACAGAGCAGGCCGTGACGCATGCACGCGCTGTATGCGTCACTGAAAGCCTCATGCATAGAGCAGGCCATGACGCCTGCACGTGCTGTTATAACAGCAGACTGTGACGCATGCACGCGTAACTGTAAGCCTCATGCATAGAGCAGGCCGTGACGCAGGCACGTGCTGTTATAAAAGCAGACTGTGACGCATGCATGCGCTCTATGCATCACCGAATGCATCGTGCATAGAGCAGTCCGTAACAACATTGCGTGTATGCGTCAGTGAATGCATAGAGCAGACCATGGGAAGGTGTTCCATGAAAATGTAATGTGCACAAGAACATTTTCCACAAAGGCCCTCAGGGTCCCGAGAGACCCCAAACATCAAAGTCACTTGCGACACAGTATCAGAAGCGACATACTGAAAGGGCAAAAGCGTGGGTGCACAAAAAGTATTTTATATCATTTTTTATGTATGACTCTGCAACCCACTCATTTCAATGGATGGGGCTTGAAAATGAGGCCATAAACATAAAAGAGGCTAGCTTTATAGTCAAAATGATTATTTAATGATTTGATACCACCATATATCTGAACAATAAAGTGTACTGATTGAATAATGTGGTTTTTGAAACATACAAATTAATATTTTTTAGTTAAACATTGTTAATAAGTATTATCTCCGTTTTTCGCTAAGTCATGCAGGAAGTGACCACCTGCAATTTATATGAATGGACCACGTGTAGTGAGTTGGTGGACAACCACTTTTAGGGCATAATTCAGCCTTCTGTGAATTGATGCTAACATATGTATGTCTAATAAAGTGTACTAAGGGAATAAGGTTGTTCTTTAATCGAATATATGTATCTGTTGGGCAAAAAAGTAAACAAGAAACGCCTGGGGAAACTAATTAACAAGAAAAACTACAAAGGACTACAAATATAGGCCCTCGGGTCCCGAGACACCCCAAACATCACAGTCACTTGCGTCACAGTCCCAGAAGCGACATACTGAAAGAGCAAAAGCGTGGGTGCCCAAAAAGTATTTTATATAATTTTTTATCTATTACTCTGCAACCCATTCATTTCAATGGATGAGGCTTGAAAATGAGGCCTTGAACATAAAAGAGGCTAGCTTTATAGTCAAAATGAGCATTTAATGATTTGATACCAACATATATCTGAACAATAAAGTGTACCTATTATATAATGTGGCTTTTGAAACATATAAATTAATATTTTTTAGTTAAACATTGTTAATAAGTATTATGTCCACCAACTTCATACACGTGGCCCAATCAAACAAATTGCAAGTGGACATTTCTCCGTTTTTCGCTAAGTCATGCAGGAAGTGACCACCTGCAGTTTATATAAATTGGACCACGTGTATTAAGTTGGTGGACAACCACTTTTAGGGCATAATTCTGCCTTCTGTGAGTTGATGCTAACATATGTATGTCTAATAAAGTGTACTAAGGGAATAAGGTTGTTCTTTAATCGTATATATGAACACATTGGGCAGAAAATTAAACAAAAAATGCCTGGGGAATCTAATAATCAAGAAAAACTACAAAGGACTACAAATATGGCACTCAGGAAGTGTCCACCTGCAGTTTATATGAATGTACCACGTGTAGTGTGTTGGTGGAAATGCATTTTGTAAGCATAAATAAGCATTCTGTGAGTTGCTGCTAACATATGTATGTCTACTAAGGTGTACCAACTGACTAACAGGGTCGTCAATGCATATAGATTAATATATAGTGTGTCCACCAACTTAATACGTGTGGCCTATTCTCATAAACTGCATGTGGACATTTGGACCGTTTTTCACTAAGTCATACAGGAAGAGTCCACATGCAGTTTATATGAATGGACCACATGTAGTAAGTTGGTGGACAACCACATTTTGGGCATAATTCTGCCTTCTGTGAGTTGATGCTAACATATGTGTGTCTAATAAAGTGTACTAAGGAAATAAGGTGTTATTTAATCGTATATATGAGTATATTGGGCAAGAAACGCGTTGGGAAACTAATTAACAAGAAAAACTACAATGGACTACAAATATGGCAACCAGGAAGTAGCCACGGGCAATTTATACGAATTGGCCATGTGTAGTGGGTTGGTGGAAATTCATATTTATGCTTTTTTAAGCATAAATATGCGTTCTGTGAGATGCTGCTAACATATGTATGTCAATTCAAGTGTAGTAACTGACTAACAGGGGCGGAAGGCGCGAGTCGTGGGACTCCCCTTCCGACTCAAGTGCGGGGTCAGCCGAGGTCCCCACCGGTTTTCTGCAGCCGGCCACACCCCCTGTGAGCCGGTCTAGGAGAAAGAAACTCCACTATCATGTCATGTTTATTCTTCTTCTTGCAGTGGAGTCATGGCATAGCCTGAAGGTTTTGTGTGAGAAAGAATGGTTCTTTCTCGTGTCTCGTCATTGTTCCCTCCATCTCGTTCCCCGTGAGCCTCTCCTTAGTGCTTAATCCCCAGCACCTGTTCCTCGTTAATTATCCTGTGTTTGTCACCCTTTACAACATCCTCGTGTTCATTGTCCTGTGCTCGTTCAATTGGGTTCTCCTGCCATGTCTTCCACCATGAGCGATGACAGGAAGAAGCAGCACATTCACTTCAGGCCGCACTGACACGTCAATGACATGTGTACATACACAACTGTGTTTCAACAACTCATCACTTACTGTCCTTGTTTGAGCCTTTTTCATTTCAAACATTTATGGCTGTCTGGACATATGAACACAAACACAGCTCATCTATAAACACACAAAGTTCGATACACATTTGATCAGTTTAGTCACTGCTGGTTAACATGTAGTTTAACTGCTCACGTTCACTCACTATTTCACTATTAACAGAAAAGAAAAATAATTAAATAATAACAGATTTATTGTGTATTTGACTGTTTTATGATTTATTAAAGGAGAGGGTGAGAGGTTTCTCTAGATGTTAAATAAGTCTGTGGTGTCCCCAGAGTGTGTTTGTGAAGTTTTAGCTAAAAAAACACCACAGATCTTTTAATATACCATGCGCTACATGCCCACTTTTACATGTGAGGAGAAACAAGCTGTTTTGGTGTGTGTGTCTCTTTAAATGCATGAGAGCTGCTAGTCTCCGCCCCCTTTTCAGCAGAAAACGTGCTGTGAGCCTGTGCTTCCAGCGACAAAACATTAAAGTATGCTCACATAAAGCAAACGAGAAACAAGTTCTCGTCTTTGAACACCAAACACATTGTCTTCGATAAGCACACCTGTTCCCCCCCGTGGCCATTCTGGAAGCCCCTCCGGTCTCTGTTGGGAGAGAGAACCCCGTCGCGTGTTTACGAACCAATCACACAGTTTTCTAAGGTGAAGATACTCAAGACAAACGCATCGATATTTCTCTAAATTAAATTAATGTTACACAGAACAATTCAGTCGCATGTTTACAAGCCACACACATTGATTTCTAATAGTGAACGGACAAACGTGTCACAGTGACATTTTATCTACTTTTACTTTACCGCAGGTCCCTGGGGTTTAACTTAAAAAATACCGCTACTTACAATGTCATTTTTTGCAGCTTTGCCTCGTTCAGTGTGGATTATTTCCATTGAAAACTAAATAAATCCATCGCTCTCTTGTCTCCCGTGAGTCTGGGAACATTGTTCTGTGCAGCCAACAACACAACAGTTCGTAAGCTTTGCTACTTTTGTCATCGTGTTTGAACTTCACACATGTGAACACAACAATGGCGGCGGCGCAATGGACGGACACATTCAGAACAAAAGGGCGGAAATATTATAATAAGAACGACTACTTACGTCAGTAAGAGCGCGATTTCTGAAGCGCTTGTTTTCTCAAAGACTTGCAGAGAGAGACTCACATAAAAACAGTTAATGATTTGTCTTTTTTCACGTTTTCTGAGTTGGCAGGTGCACTAGAGACCAGATTCTAGAATTTAAACATGAAAAAGTCTGTTTTTCATCAAATGACCCCTTTAAAATACAGCTTATGACAGTTCAGAGAGTAGAGAAGAGAAGCACACAGTCATGACTCCTCTCTCATATTGATCTCTTCTTCTTTTGTTAACACACATGAAATGCACGACTGCCAAAGTGTGATTGATGTTGTGTTTGTTTATAAGCTTGTGTTGTAGTCTATGATTCAGTAGGTGTCATCATCATACATGTGCTCATGAAGTTTATAAGATCGATGTCACACAGTGTGATCTGTCTTGATCTTATAAGAGGACTGAAATCACACAGTCTGTATCAGGCTTTAGGATTCAAGAGAAGGATGAAATGAAAAGACACGAGGATGAAGTTTGCTTTAAGTGATGAAGCTTTAAGTGAAATGACACTGATACTCACTCTGTGTAGAAACTTCATTTTCTATCATCAAATATCAAGTTCATCAAACACTATCAGACATTTTCTCAGACAGAGATTAGATTAAACAAGAGTTAAATAAAGACATTAAAGACGTTTTTACAAACATGCCTTGCAAGAAAACAATGACGCTGATATATTTATATATTACCCCCTAGAACCCTCTTTACATTAATGATAATCTACTCGACTGTATTACTTACACTACTGTGAGAAACTTGTTTTATACTGTCAATACTTTAGTTTTTTTTTTACTTAAATTAATCCAAAGTTTGTTTTATAGTTTTTTAGAAAAAATGAATCTTAATTTACATTTTTTGTTTTATTCTTTAAAATTAAACGCGTCTCTCAACACAAACATCTGTGTGTCTGAAGTGAGAGACTGAAGTGTGTGTTATTGTTCTCTACAGGTTGAGGAAGTGCAAGATCTCAGATGAAGGTTGTGTTGCTCTGACTTCAGCTCTGAGATCAAACCCCTCACACCTGAGACATCTGGATCTGAGGTGGAATAAAGTAGGAGATTCAGTAAAGAATCTTCTCTGTGAGCTGAGAGATGACCCACATTATAAACTAAAGACAGTGATGTGAGTAGAGCTCATTTAAATAAATGTTTCATCAGTTCAACAACTATAAAAACTTACTGAAATAAATGTAAATGACTCTGGTGCTGTTACAAGATCAGTGTTTCTGTTTTAAGACATTTCTCATTATTATTTCCTTATAATTTGTTTGTTGAAATCTTTCTACCCATCTCTACCCCTCTGACTAGTTTAAGTTTTTTGTCAAAATAGAAATATAACCTAGTTTAAGCAAACTTCATGTTTGTTTTTTTTCGAGATTTTAGCCCAACTGAAAACAAAAATCTATATTTTTCAAAACAGTTTGTGGAGCACATATTAGTTGTGAATAATAAAACACAAGAGTAAATGTGAAGTGTACAGATGAACACACTTGATCTTTTATAAGTGCAGCACAATAAGAATTCAATTCAATGAGTGTGATGAAGAGTCTGTTCACTTCAGGATTTAATACTGTCATCTTACTCTTCTTAAACATATGATTATTATTGATGTGGAGCTTTATTCTTTTATTTCCTGCTGTTTGTTTGATGGATGTTCACCTCAGTGTTTGTGCACACATGGGTAGATGTTTTTATTTGATGCTCTTGATCATTATTATTGATCAAATCATCATCATCATCACACGTGTGCAGTGAGTGAAAGTCTTGAGTGCTTCAGACATTGCAGAATACTGACAGACTGTAGAAATAACAACACACAATATATACACAAAACATCTACACAATAAAGCGACAGATGACACATATAATTTGGGATGGGAATTGATAAGAATTTAACGATTCCGATTCCATTATCGATATTGCTTATCGATCCGATTCCTTATCGATTCTCTTATCGATTCTCATTGGGTGAGGGAATAAGTAAAAATTTGTTTGTTTGTATTAACTGGCTTTAATATCTGATAAGAACACAGCGCATACTCAGAGTATAAACAAATTATGTGTAGCAACCTCAGAACAAACCTAAAAGTAGGCTACAAAGTAAAGTCCAGGGACCTATAGAATTTTTCACATTCATCATTGGTCCAGACAAAAAAAAACTGCCATTTAAGTGCCATAAAAACTAAAAACATTGACTAAACAGTCAAGGAAGAGCTTGTGCCTTTGGGAATATTCTGCCTGAAACAAAGTTCAACTCAACTGACATACAAATGATGGCCGTTATCATCATCATTTAAATTTGATTGACAATGACAATGGAGATTATTATTCATATAGTAAAAGTTTACAGAATGAAATGGCGCTCACATTAAAGATTCTGTGTGTAAGTGTCAGAGGCCACTATTGGCGTAGTTGGAAATTGCAACCTACAGCTCCGCCACCCCCATCTCCCTCCCATTAGAGAAGCTACGGTTGCCTTCACAGGACAAAATGGTTCCGTAAATGACAGCGGACATTATCAGGTGGTATTAATCATTGCAATCTACGTCTCACAGGCGAACAACAGACTGAAGTTACGGACACAGGACAGAGATGTTGTCGTCTGAGACAGCAGAGAGTAACCTTTGCAAGTCAAGTGACCACGCTTATTTACAAAGAAAAATAAATAAATAAAAGTTACCTAATTCATCATTTACTGTAATCGTTATAGTGAACATTAATGTTACTTGTTTAACATCGTGTTTGTGATTTATTCGCTTATTTCGCATAGCATTTTTTGGCACTGTAACTTGGTTCGTAATTTACAGCCTATTGAAACCGCTTGTTAATGCTAAATGCGTGTAATCTATCCGCGAAAGTCTTAGCAGACGTTTTTCTCATCATCACAGAGTCAATCAGAGGACTTAACACAGGTAGTAAGAGGGAGATGAATAAGGCAGAGAGATAGGGGTGTTGGAGATGCAGGCAGGCAGGGCGAGGAGAGGCAGAGGAGCTAACGTTACCTGGGAGGACCGCACAAAAGAGGATGTGGAAACTAAGCAGTATTATAATATAACTTACACCTGATTTATGCAAATTATGATTGTAAACATGATTTCTAACTTGATTTGCACACGGCCATGCAACAAGGACTTATGATACAATTACAAAGTGCTAAACATTTACAAGGAATAACGCGACTTCTCTTGATGATCAGCTCATCTATTAGCTAAAGCTATCAAACAAACAGTTCACTTATATAGCGGAAATTAGACAAACTTACCGGTCCCAGCAGAAAGCTGGCAGCTTCGGCGTCGCTTAGCAAACCCTTTTCCTGCTTCAGCGCCCATCATTTGGGAAAAAACACGACGATGTTTATTCAGGTTTTCTGCCGTTTTTTGTGTCGATTTCGGGTTGCTGCACAGATTGACGCTCTATCGGCTCGTGTGCAGAGTATGTGTGGTCCGCCATTAGCGCACAACAACAAAGAACCGTTTCTATTTTTAATAAAAACACGACAACTAAATTGTGTTAATGTTCTTCCTCTTCTTCTGATAATCCTTCTATGTAGTGGCGTGGCAAGCTGCCACAAAACACAGCCGAAGAAGAACTAGTCCCGTGCATCCTGCGTTTTACGAAACGCGCTCAGTTTGTCCGTGTAGTGCTACTATAGAAACATGGCTGTGCAGTGTGATAATTTATATGTAAGGGTGTGCCCCTGGTGTATATACATAAAATGGCTCATTGTAAGGTAATATAAACATTTCGGTTAATTTTGTAAGGTATTTCTTCACCACTCACAACATAGTTTTGTATTATATATTACATTTTGGTGAATAAATCCTTCAAATTTCTACACACTGTACCTTTAACTAAATAGAGAAGTTACCTTCGGCATTAATAGCAGATGACGTCTCGTTAGCTCCGCTGCTGCTTGACTCACTTGTTGTTGCTGTGTCGCTAAGAAGTAGTGTATCAAACACGCGACAGTCCTGCAAATGAATTGCGTGCTGTGTGGCCAAATGTTTCTGCATATTGGAGGTAGTTCCTCCCTTTGCCGAAATTAAGTTTTACGGTTGTTGCAAATGACCGCATTGGCGTCTTTTCTAGTGAAATATAACCACGGTTTAGATCGCTTCTGCCTTGATGTCATGTTTGCGGCGTAACCAGAAACAACGCAGCGCTTGTGTGAAGTCATGATGATGACACATTTGCAGCGAGCGGAATCGATAAGCGGAATCGTTAAGCATGTACGCTAACGATTCCAAGGAATCGATTCACTGGGAACCGGTTCTAAAGAAGAACCGGTTGTCGGTTCCCATCCCTACATATAATAAAGGTTATAAGTTCAACAGAGGAAGATTAAAGTGAGTTTATTATTGTTGATATGTGTAGTGATGATACATTACTTCTGTCTTTGTGTTTCTCTTTTAGGACTCACTGGTTATGAAAGTAAGGTGTTTTTAAAGGTGTGTGTGTGTGTGATCTTCAGTATCATCTGATGGACAATAAGAAGACGACACTATAGTGACATCACAGACACACAATCAACACAGACTGAAGACACAATAACACCTCACACTGATAACACTGTTTGAAAACAATCATTCACACATTCAGTTTCATAATCCTGTGATAGTCTTGAAGAAGTTACTGAAAAACTTCTTCAACAAAAGAAGATATTTTGAAGTATTTAGGGAAGCAAACCGTTCTGGGGCACCTTAGACTCTCCTTTTTTATTTTAATAGGCAACGGTGCCCGAGAACTGATAGTTGGTGACATTCTTCCAAATATCTTTCTTTGTGTTCAACAGAACAAAATACATTTATTCAGGTTTTGAGTTGACGACAGAATTGTTATCAGATTTTCTGTCCAAACCATCAAACTGACATTATCAGAGATGGATCATCACTTCAGAACAGAAGTATATTTACAGATGACACAGATGACATAGTCTACAGTTAAATTGAACAATTCTATTGATTGTGTATATTGTGTATGTATAGTCTATGTGCATCTGTATGTTTTATTCACTGGCATTTATATCATCAGATTATTTTATATACAATTTTCCTAAAACATGTTGTATGTCATGTTCAATGTCAGAAGACGTAATAAAACTTTGTCTTTTGTTAGTTAAGTGAAATAAGTGCACGGAGGGAGGGAGAAGGAGAGGGAGAGGGTGAGAGAGAGAGAGAGAGAGAGAGAGAAACCCCTTCATCCAACTGATCTCACAACTAACTCTACAACCCCAAACATGCCCGAGCCGACCCCAAACCCCAGCCAGACTAAACCAAATGATCAAAAGACAAAAAGAGAAATATCTCAAACACTGGACAGAAGCAACAGCTCAGCAAAGTAAACTGGAATGCTATCTGTCGCTAAAGAGAGAATATAAAGTGTCAGAATACCTCACAAGCGTTTCAGATCCTAAACTAAGAAAAGTGTTGAGCATGTACAGACTCAGTGATCAGCAGCTCACTGTAGAGACGGGCAGACACAGACACACATGGACACCGAGAGAAGAGCGACTGTGTCCACACTGCACACACAATCAAGTGGAAACAGAGCTGCACTTTCTCCTCTCCTGTCCCAACTACACACACATCAGAGAAACATTCTTCCCCCAGTTTACAAACTTACACAAAGACTTCGACCAGTTTCAACAAAAGGACAAGATCTCATACATACTGGGAGAAAAGTCAAGAAGCTCAAACCTGCTCAAGATATGTCAAGTCCTGCCACGACCAAAGAAACAACCAGGACAAAACATCACTGACAGGACAACACACACAAACTGACACTATAACCCCCTCATTGAGAACTTTAATTAAAACTCTTTTTCTGTTTATATTGAGACGTATATATATATTTTTACTTATAGACTTTTAATTTTATTCCATCTTATTTTTTATCCTAATCTGTATTTGTGCATGTTTATATTTAATCTTGTGCTTTGGCAATGTAAATTTTCTTTTATCATGCCAATAAATCTCCTTTGAATCTTGAGAGAGAGAGGGGGGGGGAGAGAGAGAGACAGAGAGAGAAAAAATAAAATAAAAGTTAAATAGTGTAGTCTAAGTCCTACACTATTTAACAATTATATGAATGAATTAGCTGGAGCTCTAGAACAGTCACCAGCACCCGGTCCGACCTTACAAGACACCGAAGTGAAATGCCTCCTGTTTGCAGACGATCTGGTGCTGCTGTCACCCACAAAAGAGGGTCTACAGCAACATCTGGACACCCTGCACACTTTCTGCCAAACCTGGGCCCTATCGGTTAACCTTAAAAAGACTCGAGTCATGATATTCCAAAAAAAGCCCAGTAGCCAAAACCAACATAACTGTTTCAAACTAAACAACGTGCCCCTAGAACACACCAAGAACTACACATATCTTGGTATAAACATAAGTAACACCGGAAACTTAAACAAGGCTGTAAATGACCTGAGAGACAAGGCACGAAGAGCCTTTTACGCAATCAAAAAGAATATCAAAATTGACATCCCAACCGTAATCTGGCTGAAAATAATACAATCAATTATAGAACCGATGGCGCTGTATGGAAGTGAGGTTTGGGGTCCTCTCGCCAACCAAGAGTTCAGCAGATGGGACAAACACCCAATAGAGATTCTGCAAACAGAAATGTGTAAAAACATTCTACGGGTACAGAGAAAAACTCCAAACAACGCCTGCAGAGCAGAATTAGGACTGTATCCTCTGATCATTAAAATACAAAAAAGAGCTTTAAAATTCTACACGCACCTTAAGAACAGCGACACAGACACACTCCATCACAAAGCCTTAAGCCATCAAGAGCTGAGCCCAGAGAGAAACCCCTTCCTCCAACTGATCTCACAACTAACTCTACAACCCCAAACATGCCCAAGCCAACCCCAAACCCCAGCCAGACTAAACCAAATGATCAAAAGACAAAAAGAGAAATATCTCAAACACTGGACAGAAGCAACAGCTCAGCAAAGTAAACTGGAATGCTATCTGTCGCTAAAGAGAGAATATAAAGTGTCAGAATACCTCACAAGCGTTTCAGATCCTAAACTAAGAAAAGTGTTGAGCATGTACAGACTCAGTGATCACCAGCTCACTGTAGAGACGGGCAGACACAGACACACATGGACACCGAGAGAAGAGCGACTGTGTCCACACTGCACACACAATCAAGTGGAAACAGAGCTGCACTTTCTCCTCTCCTGTCCCAACTACACACACATCAGAGAAACATTCTTCCCCCAGTTTACAAACTTACACAAAGACTTTGACCAGTTTCAACAAAAGGACAAGATCTCATACATACTGGGAGAAAACTCAAGAAGCTCAAACCTGCTCAAGATATGTCAAGTCCTGCCACGACCAAAGAACAACCAGCACAACACAAAACAACACTGACAGGACAACACACACAAACTGACACTATCACCCTCATTGAGAACTTTAATTAAAACTCTTTTTCTGTTTATATTGAGATGTTTATATATATATTTTTACTTATAGACTTTTAATTTTATTCTATCTTATTTTTTATCTTAAACTGTATTGGTGCATGTTTATATTTAATCTTGTGCTTTGGCAATGTACATTTTCTTTTATCATGCCAATAAAGCTCCTTTGAATCTTGAATCTTGAGAGAGAGAGAATGAGAGAGAGGGGGAGAGAGAGAGACAGAGAGAGAGAGAGAGAGAGAGAGAGAGAAAGAAAGAGAGAGAGAGAGAGAGAGAGAGAGAGAGAGACAGGGGGAGAGAGAGAGACAGAGAGAGAGAGAGACAGAGAGAGAGACAGATAGAGAGAGACAGAGAGAGAGAGACAGAGAGTTCCGTGATGAACAGTCACACTTTTTGTGAGCTGCAGAAATATAATGAAAATTTAGGAAATTGACCTTTTAATACAGACAAAAATAACCTGATCACTACTAGAGCTAAATTTTGTACATTTTGAGCAGATTTTTCTTTATCCTGCCTTGAGCGGAGACCATTTTCAAATTGGGGCCTGTGTGGAGATTGTTAACAGACTGAGTTTCAGAGGAGGAATCAACGGGATCGTTGGATAAGCACATGAATGAACTTTCGATGCCATTGGATGTTTTCCTGATACAGATCCCTTGTCCCTGTCTTGAGCTGAGACCCTTTTAAATCGAGACTTATATGAAGTCGGACACAGACTGAACATCACAGGAGGTATAGACAGAACTATTGAAAAGGAACTTAAACGGACATATTTTAATTCTATTGGAGATTTATTTGGATGAAAGTGGACATTTTGATCTTGTTTTGCTGTCTATATTTATCAATATTATTAGGATTTTGTATTTTTAAGCTATTTAAACGCATATAGTTAGCAATAGGAATTTTGAAAACAAACAGATCAACAGTTTTTTCAGTTGAGTGTTTACATTTTAAAGTCAGCCATGGTAACAGCAGCAGACTGGCCCCGCCCCTTTGTTTACTCTCAGAAGAGCTCTGGGGCCCGTTTCAGAAAGCAGGCTAAGTGCAAACTCAGAGTAAGTTAACCCCAGAAAACATATTACTCAGGGTTTTTGGTTTCAGAACGCGAAGTATGTCAAACCCGCGACCGCGGGGTAAGTCAAGCCCATTTCAGAAATCGAGGTATCTTATACTCCGAGTGAGTAACCAGAGTAACACACTCCGTGAACCTAACCTGGTCGGGAGCAGGTTTTATTCCTCAAACCAAAGGTTTTTTACAATCTCCGCCCCCTTTTCGAGACGCGAGCGGTGTTGAAATTGCATACGCCATTTGTTTATTGATTCGTGTTCCTAATCGCACTAAATTTTGTCACACAGACCTTAAAATGACATGTCCGTTTATTCAGGAACCCGTTGATGAGGAAGCTGCATTAATTCGCAGAGAGTTACATATATGTCGGGAGAGAATTGTGAGGCCCCGTTTGGACGTTTTATCTTGAAGTTTAAGGCCAGTTTAAGTAGTATATTTAACATTTTCAAATCAGGCCACTAGGAAGACCATTTTATTTCTTTAAAATTTCCAGAGTGAATGATGTTATTGTATTTCATATTCAGCTGCTGCCAAGATCTTTTTATTGAAGAAGGATTGCACCTACATGAGAGCAAGAGCGAGAGAGAGAGAGCGCGAGAGAGTTAAATATAATTCCCATTTTCACAGTTTCAACAAAATAAATAGAAAAGTGATTGAAATATAAACTTGCGCATTAACACCTGAAGCAATTTTCTCCCATGCCAACTCTCTTTACTTTGCTGCTGCGGCTGTGCTGCTTTTTTTCTAAATATGTGCTCATTCACCGTACGCTTGTAACAGTACCTCCAATTCGATTGGCGAGAAATGAACAGAGCGCTTTTTGTCACGTGCCGTTGCCATGATGAATCGTGCGATCTTCACTCAATTGATGATGTCTTTTCATCGCCACGCTGCACGCGCATAACCTAGGCTGAACTTACTCAGAGTGGATTTAACTAACTCAAATCCGCTGTTCTGAAACAGAAAACTCAGAGTAGCGATTCTCGGAGTAAAGCAACTCAGAGTTCAGATTTTACCGCGGTGTTGGTTGAACTTCCTTATTGAAACGGGCCCCTGAACAATCCGTGTATCATTCGTTCTTTTCATATTCAATTGAGATTCCAAAATCGGAAAATTAAAAAACGGTTTGTTATTTCGTTATTTGTTTATAAATGTAATACCAAAAAACAAATAACGGGTCATTTTTCGTACTTTTGATTTAATGCTCAGATCAAAAATAGGAAATGAAATAAAGGGGGCACGACCGATTTTGATTTTGATATTTCATTTGTTCGATTTGCGTGAACCGGAAGTTATCTTCGTGTGTGTGTGTGTGTGTGGGCGTGTGTCTGTTGGCGTCTCTGTGTTTGTGTGTGTCTGTCCGCGCGTTTGTCTGTGTGTGTGTCTGTGGGCGTGTGTGTGTCCGCGCGAGTGTCTGTGCCTCCGTGCGTTTGTCTGTTGGCGTGTGTGTGTGTGTCTGTGTGTGTGTCTGTATGTGCGTGTGTGCGTGCGTGCGTGCGTGCGTGCACGCGTGTTTGTGTGTGAGAGAGTGCCCAGAGGATGGGCTGCTGCTTGCTGTCTAAGTCATGACATGCTGAATGCCCCCTGAGATGACTTTTAGTTTTACATACAACAAGTGACAAAGTTTACATAAATCTATATACATGTAACTACATAGTAATATAATGTGTGTATAACGCACTGGCTAAGACCAACAAGAGGATAATAAAGTGTATAAGAGCAATTGATCAGAAAAAAATCAAATAAGCTTTATTTTCCAATTGTGCACACACAGACAAGCAACGTGTGTTGGTTACAGGAGCTCAGAATGAAAAAATACAGTTTAGACAAACACAGGAAATGGAAAAAAATCAATATATAGAATAAAAATAAAATACATCAGTGAAGAAAAAAATGTATATACATAAGAGGTAAGAGGGACAGTTAATTATATATATGCAAAGTATAACAAAACTGTGTATACTATGCTTTTTACAAATATACACGTAATTTACTTCATTATGCATAAACCGTATTGCAAGCTCTGCACTAGAATATTGCACTTTCAAACATGTAGGTACTTTTGGATGTGATTAATATTCATGATGGAGATAGGCTGCCTAAAAAACTGTTCTATCAAAGTAATATTGAGGATGATAAGGGGAGTGGGTGATGGAGGTTCCACGTGAAGTTCACGGTCATCTCAAGGGGCATTCAGCATGTCATGACTTAGACAGCAAGCAGCAGCCCATCCTCTGTGCACTCTCTCACACACAAACACGCGTGCACGCACGCACGCACATACAGACACGCCCACAGACAAACACACACACACACACACACACGCCAACAGACAAACGCACGGAGGCACAGACACTCGCGCGGACACACACACGCCCACAGACAAACGCGCGGACACACACACACAAAAACACACAGACACGCCAACAGACACACGCCCACAGACACACGCCCACACACACACACACACACACACATACGAAGATAACTTCCGGCTCACGCAAATCGAACAAATTAAATATCAAAATCGGTCGTGCCCCCTTTATTTCATTTCCTATTTTTGATCTGAGTATTAAATCAAAAGTACGAAAAATGACCCGTTATTTGTTTTTTGGTATTACATTTATAAACGAATAACTAAATAACAAACCGTTTTTAATTTTCCGATTTTGGAATCTCAATTGAATATGAAAAGAACGAATGATACACGGATTCTGAACACTCAAAGCAGTTCCAGAGACAGAAACAGATTAGGGAGAATCTTGAAACATTGTTTGCTGACAATGATCACAATACTATGAGTAACCTGCTCTTCTTCACTGAAAACAGCTCTTTATGGCACACTGCTTTCTGTCAACACTTCACCTTCGTCACAAAAAGAGGCATATGTAAAGGCAGACAGATCTTGATATTAGAAGATGAAGAAAGAAATGCTGATTCAAGAATTCTATCCCTGAACATCTATCAAAATGGCACTGTCATGATCCAAGGATCATTTATGGTGGACTTAACAGAAATGAAAAAGCAGGCACAGATGGAAACAAGCTCCATACAAAAACATGAAGATCTTACTACTGACTCTTCACCTAAACACATCCAACATACAGCAACAACTACAACAGCCTTAACTCAGTCTCCCATGTCAAAAATGAAAGAACATTTTTCACTCCTGGAGATGGATATGGTGGAACTAAAAGAATTCATAATGTCCGAATGTCTGAATGATAACAGCAACATGGAGCAACTTAAAAAGAATATAAAGACTCTAAGACAAGAGGTTGAAAACTTACAGAGAAACAAAGAACATATGTCAAAGGAACTTCAACAAACCAAAGAAGAACTGAGAGAAATGAAGTTAATTATGGGAAAACAATTGATAGAAATTAAAGCAGAAATGCAGGAAGTGATTTTTATCTTTAAATTAGAACTCCAAAAGAAAGATGAAGTGATAAACAACATGAAGGAACAACTTTCTCAGGTTTACAGGTGTAGAGAATCTTCTGCTGAACACCTGACCTGTTCAGTAATCCTCGCGGACAATCATAAATCACTTCCGGCGGAGGAAAGTCAATCCACACCAGAAGACCACAGCAGCGCTTCAGACAAAACTACTGAAACAGAAGCTCTTATTCTGATCGACTCCAACGGGAAATACATCAACCAGAAACTCTTATTCCCAAAAATGAAAGCACAGAAGTTCTGGAGCCCAAACACAAGAAAGGTTCTTCAGATCCTGTCTGAGAAAAATCTGAATGAAACCTACAAACACATCATAATCCACACAGGGACCAATGACTTAAGAGTAATGGAAACAGGAGATGAGCCCCTGGTCTAATGCGCCACCTGGCTTGAGAAACCCGTTCTCAAAGACTTACTTTTAGTCATTATTTGGGTAGCACACATATTCTGAATGCCTTCGGCAGAATTCAAATGAGCCATTTTAATCTAGATAAAAAAAATATATGCCCACCGCTAATAAAAATAGAATTAAAGAAGATGTTTGGTTCGATAAAGAATGCAAATGTGCCAGAAAAGAGCTTCGCCAGCTTGCTAATAAGAAACATAGAGAACCAACCAAGTAGACACTTCGGCTAAACTACTCGAATTGTCTGAGTAACTATAAAAAGCTTATTTGTAAGAAAAAATATAAATATTATGAAGGTAGAATTGAGGAAATTGATGAATCCATAGACCAAAACAATTTTTGGAATCTCTTTAAAAAATCTGAAAACCTCAAATCAGACATATTACTAAAGAGCAGCACAATTTGGAGCTCTTACTTTGAAAACCTTTATCAAAAAATGAAACCTTCAGACCTCAACCAACACCAAATAGAAACAAAGGAGAAATTAGAAGATCTAAAGAAAACAATAAAAAAATACCAAAACCCATTAGACACACTCATCGCAACTTCAGCACAACCCATTAAAAATCTTAAACTCAAGAAAGCATGTGGACAAGACAACATTAGTAATGAAATGCTGAAACACAGCGGCCCTTAAATAATTCAAGCCCTAGCAAAACTATTTAATCTGGTGTTAAGGTCTGGCAACTTCCCTGAGACCTGGTCGGAAGGACTCATCATCACCCCTATTTATAAAAAAGGAGATAAATTTGAGCCCAATAATTACCGGGTAATTTGTGTGGGCAGTAATCTTGCAAATTTTATTTTATAATATAATAAACAGCCGAATAGTTACATTTCTGACAAAATACAACATCCTAAATAAGTCACAAATTGGCTTTCTTCCAAAAACAACGGACATCCGACCACATCTACTCTCTCCATACTCTAATCAACAAAAATCTTAAAGGGCAAACAAAGAAAGATATTTTCATGTTTCGTTGATTTAAAAAAGCATTTGACTCTTGACACTTTTGACTATTAGACATGATGGTTTATTATACAAATTATTAAAAATTGGAATTGGTGGAAAAACATTTGACATTATTCAGTCCATGTATGAGAACAGTAGATGTGCGGTCAAACTTGGAGATTTCAGAAGCATTTTCTTCCAGCAGGGCCGTGGAGTGAGACAGGGATGCGCTCTGAGCTCAACCCTGTTTAATATCTATATAAATGATCTGGCTGAAACCCTAGAACGATCCAGTGTCCCAGGACTTACTCTGCATGATTCTGAGGTTAAATGTCTGCTCTATGCAGATGATCTGGTGCTGTAATCCCCAACAGCAGAGGGACTTCAGAAGAGCCTGTCCCTGCTGGAACAATACTGTGAGGAATGGGCTCTGACAGTGAATCTAGACAAAACCAGAGTCATGGTGTTCCAAAAGAAGGCCGGATCTCAGGAAAACAAACACCATTTACAGAGGAGAAGTCCTCCAACACACCACTAGCTACACGTACCTGGGCGTTGATGTTTCAGCATCCGGGTCTTTTGCTCTGGCAGTAAAAGCTTTAAGTGAAAAAGCTCGTAGTTCATTTTATGCCATAAAAGCACGATTTGGCAAATTAAGCTTACCAATTAAAACATGGTTAAAATTATATCATACAATCATTAGGCCAATTCTCTTGTATGGAAGTGAAGTCTGGGGACCAACATTAAATTTTCAGAATTGGGATAAAAGTTTGTTAGAAAAAACACATTTGGAATTTGTTAAAAACATCCAAAGAGTAAACAAAGGCACACCTAACCATGCCTGTAGAGCTGAAATAGGCATATACCCCCTAGACATTGAGAAACAAAAAAGAGCTCTTCAGTTCTCGCATCATCTCAACCAATCCCATTCAGAATCCATTCAATATAAAGCCTTACTTGCTAATGAAAGCCCCACAGTATCTCATCCTCTAAACATACTCACAGCCCAGCTAATAAATGAAACTCAAGCTAAATCTGACTCGAAACACAACCCTGACATATACAGAGAGATTGACAAACATCTCAAGTATAAATATGATGGAAAATTAAAAAAAGAATTTGACCTCCACACCAAACTCCAGTGTTATTCTGCCCTGAATTGAACCACCAAACTGGCAAACTACCCTTCAATAAAACAATTTCAAGAAAGACAAATCCTTTCAAAATATCGTCTTTGTGACCATGATTTAGAAATAGAAAAAGGAAGACATAAAAACTGCTGGATTGTAAGAGAAGAAAGACTTTGCAGACACTGTGACCTAAATCAAATAGAGGATAAGAAACACTTTATTCTTGTTTGTCCTAAATACACCACTACAAGAGAATTTTTTTTCCACAATTTGAAGCATTGAATCGTTCATTTAGTATTATTAGTGATTCAGAGAAACTCCACTATCTACTTGCAGAAGATGATAGGGCAGCCAAACTAACTGCAAAACATGTATATACTATTCACCTTATACAAAAAGGGTAATTCATAAAATGTGTTTTATTTTATGAAAACAATGTATTTTACTTAGTTTCAAAGTACTTTAAACTTCATGTACTTTTGTTTATTTTTTATAGATTTACAGACTGTTTATTTGAAGTTATTGTAGCGTGAAGTCAACAGTGATACTGTCATATTTTATTTGCAAAATGCTTTGGCAAGAGAGAGAGAGAGAGAAAGAGCTGAGAGAGAGAGAGAGAGAGAGAGCGAGAGAGCTGAGAGAGAGAGAGAGAGAGAGAGAGAGAGAGAGAGAGAGAGAGAGAGAGAGCGAGAGAGCTGAGAGAGAGAGAGAGAGAGCGAGAGAGCTGAGAGAGAGAGAGAGAGAGAGAGAGAGAGAGAGAGAGAGAGAGAGAGAGAGAGCTGAGAGAGAGAGAGCTGAGAGAGAGAGAGCTGAGAGAGAGAGAGCTGAGAGAGATAATAGAAGTATATTCTTCCACCAAACAAAGTAGTTCCTCAGAAACAGGTGTGGCTACAACAGTGCGGTTGCCAAGCAACACAGACGCAGCAAAGAGCACAATGTAAAATATGCTTAAAGACTGTGGTGTTTATCTATTAACATTAACATGTATCTATTTTTATACATTTTATACAAGTGTGGATCAAATGTGCTTGGAAGCATTCTTAAAGGTGTTTATTAAGATTAATCTGGATTTCGCCATTAATTGTGCAATTGTTGAAAAATGGATCCAACATATTTGAACTCCTCTTTGCTGTAAGAGGAGTCTGCGGTTCTGAAATACTTCTTCTTTGCGCTGTGCTAGAGGCAAGGATGTTGCTCCACCATCTTCGCTCATTGTAGTTTGGCCGCCAATATGAATGCAGGGAAGATTCACATTTATGCCCCGTTACTGACATAATTTCTCTCTTCTCCAGGCCGGCATCAGACAGTTTTTGTACCGTCGTGCTTCGCATGCAGTGGTTGGTTGAATGGTCTCCGTGCCAGCTGCTTTACAGATTCGTGGCAACATCAAGGCAAGGAAGTTCATCCCCATGGGCTCTTTAGTATACCTATCGTTAGGGGAACGACTTTTTAAAACCTTGTTGCATTGTAACTGTTGTCAATTGACAGCAATTTTTTTTTACAGTGAAGGCTAGAGTAACCAGATAACAGTTACACTGTAACAAAAATATATTGCTGGCAATGGACAACAGGGGATCATTGTTATGGTTTGTCTTGGGAGACAATGCAGGAGAACCCAATTGCAGGCAGAGACAGACGGTAGGGGTAACAAGGGTATTTATTATATATAACAAAGAACAAATGGACAAAACAAAACCCACGATGGGGAAAACAAGACTGAAATAAACTATGAACAAAAACACGGTATAACTAAACAAAAAAAAAAAAACACTTTAATATAAACACATTAACTAAACTAGACTCACTTGACACGGGGTAAGGGAACAAGGCAAGATAAGGGCATGAATACAGATCAACAAGATACAGCACAACGAACAGCTACAAGACAGGAACATCTCATACAATCTCAAACAATGAACACGGGGATATTTTAAAGGGAACCAAATCAAGAGGGAACAGGTGCAAGGGATAAACGAATTAACACTAACTAGGAAACAGGAGGGCAGGAACGATGACGCAGACCGGAGAGAGAGAGTATGGCGACACATAGGTGCCAAAATCGTCTCTCTCCCTCATGAAACAAAGGATCCTGTGTGATTCCACCTCTAGACCAAGAAATACCTGACAAGGTGAGGTGGAATCATGACAGATCATAATATGTATCAAATAAAAAATATAAGCTATCTTAAATTTAATTTAGTTACCATTCATCCTTTGTGTAATTTGTCCGCTTTGGGTGGAGATAAAAGGCCCATAATTTTCCAGTGAAGCAACAGGACACAGCAGATTCCCTGGCTGGGCAAACATAAATACCCGTAGACCTTCTTTATTTCTTTTGCCGCCGAAAAAGAGAGAGAGGGTTAGTGATTGTTTTCATCTGTCAAGTATTCACAGAAGAGATGTGGTTCAAGTAAATACAGCGTCAACTAAAGGAAGTGGAGGCCCAGACTAGATCCAGTCTCAATTGCGGAGACCTAGTTTCAACTACAAGTCCCTGTGAGTACAGTTAGATGATACATTGGACCGGTCCAGCCACATGGAAACTGTCTTCAAAAAAGGCCAAAGTATGCTGAACTTTATGAGAAGGTTACGATCATTTAATATTCATCAACCTCTACTGTGCACCTTTGACAAGAGTGTTGTGGTCAGTGCTCTCTCTGTTGATGTGGTGTGTTGAGGGCTGGAGCACGTTTATCTGATAGGAAGAGACAGAACAAACTGATCAAGAAGTCAAACTCCATCTATGGCATCTCACAGGACTGGGTCGAGCAGGTTGCTGAATAAAGAATGTTGAGAAAAATAAATGCTATCATGGACACGAACGCACCCGTTACTGGTCCACATGTGACTTTTGTATGGATCAGGTTTATTCTGCTGTGAAACTGAAGTTTCTGGAGTTCCACAGACAGCTGTCAGATGATGTGTTTTAGCTCATCGCTGGCCATTTTTTACAGCCGTCCAATCACAGTGGAGAAGAGGCGGGACAAACACCACATTGACCAACCATCATACACAACAATGGAGAAGTTAATATTAATGTTTACTGCATTTTCATGTTAAGTAATATTCTTCAAAATAAGATTCTAATATCAAGTAGATTAACTGTTGAGGATATTCTAACTCACAGCAACCAACGTCTCTCCGGAATAACGCGCAGTTTGGCGCCACCAGCTGGTCGTTTTTAGAAGAGCACCAGATATAATTATTTTATCTGTCTAAAAACACTTTGGTGGATACAGTTTAATTTGTGATTTTTTTGGTAAGCATATAGCATATTACTATCTTATGGATTTATCCTATATAATGTAGCGAAACCAGAATGAAGTCCAGAGGATTCCAGCATTCCAGTTTACGTAATTTGCGTAGCTGTAATTCATGGGCGGGATTATGATCATTGTGAATGAGCGCATGCGCGACCTGTTTACAAGTGATTTTAATTCATTAACACATTTTACTACGAAATCTGACGTTTACGAAGAAATAGTGAATCCGGAGGAAAGTTTTCGTGAAGGTTTGTTTGACACATAAATTACTTGGAATTTACTCATTTATTTACGATTATTGTCCACGAGTGCTTCAGATTGTTATATTTACAGGTTTACACAGAGACTGTAAGTGTAATCTTATCAGACATGAATTTATTGTTCAAGTTTTCAAAGTCAAAATAAAAGCAGTTTTTCTAGTCTTCATGTTTTAATGATCATTTACTTACTGACATCTTATTGCCTCTGTGTGAAATGTGAGAGAAATATTATTTTATTATGTTTAGTTCACAGCTTTCATCTGCTGTGAGGATGTTTGTGATCTGATGTTTACAGTGTTTCACCAGCAGAGGGCGACATAGACCGTGTGATGATGAGAGCGTTTGATAAAAGACATTAATCACACAAATAGATTCAGTGAAGTATTAACTATAGGATTTAAATTTGTATCTGATCACAATATAGAAGATAAACTTAACATTTCAGTTGTAATAGTCGAGTATGCAGGTTTTCAGTATTATTATATAAACTATATCAATATATTTTCTGTTGTTTTAAAGGGATAGTTTACCCCCAAAAAATGAAAATTCACTGCCTCTCATGTCATTCTAAACATGTATGACTGACTTTGCTGAACACAAAAGATATTTTAAAGAATGTTGTAACCAAACAACACTGAACACCATTGACTTCCATTGACACATTTCTCAAAGTATCTCCTTTTGTGTTCCACAGAAGAAAGTAAAATACACACATGATGACAGTTTATTATGATTGAACTTTCCCTTCAACTGAAGATAATTAACTACATGAAATAAGTAAATTCATATACATGTATATTAATATCAATTAATTGTATAACAATTATTGTCCAAATGAAAGAGTTTCTTCTACGAGTATCATCTACACACTACAGCGCTCTGAAGAGGTCAGATAGTTTGGCTTTAGTGCACTTTGATGTTTTTAAGACATTGGACAGACGTGCGATCTTACTTCCTGTCGCGTGCACGCGCTCTCAAGTGATCAAGACCTTAAGTGGGGCATAATATTATATAATTCATGTTTCTTATCACAAAAATAAACAGTTATATTAACTTTATTAAATCATTTAAAATCGTTTAGCTGCTTTTTTTAGTGGAACATATTACAACATTTATTAAAAATCCAACAGTTAATTTATCTAAAATGTGCATATGTTGTTTAAGTTTATTTAATGAAAAGATAAGTATTTAATGAACTAATTATATTTTGGGTATTTTTTTTACATTGACACAGTTTTAACAGTATATTTTATTGATTTCACACCTTTAAAATGTACTCAAGTTTTTTGGGTGTAAATTGTTTTACGTAAATTGTCTGTCACACATTTTAGAGTGATAGGAGACCATAAAACTAAAGTTCAGCCCTCCTCGACAGCCACATCGTCCTCGACGGCCACTGATCATCGTCCTGCTCACGGTTGTTACCAGAAGAGTCTGTATAACAAACAACAGTAAAACATGTTTACAT
Source organism: Triplophysa tibetana (assembly GCA_008369825.1). Classification (NCBI taxonomy): domain Eukaryota; kingdom Metazoa; phylum Chordata; class Actinopteri; order Cypriniformes; family Nemacheilidae; genus Triplophysa; species Triplophysa tibetana. The sequence continues at coordinate 3,019,486 of CM017917.1, read as the reverse complement.
CTATAGACCTGAAAAACACTTCAGTCAGGCCTGTTGATCATATTTCTTATTTATAATAAAGTTTTAATGAACTTTATAAAGGTGTCACGTGACCTGTTAAAAGATCATTATTGTCTGTATTTGGTGTAATGTGTTAAGACGGTTTAGAGAGAGATCACACAGACTTTAACAGATTTTAAAGGCCTCCACTTCATCTGGGATGATTCTTTGTGTAAATAGTCAGACATCAGTAATTTCAATAACCTGAGTGTATAATACTTGTTTATATATTATATACGTGTATAAAAATAATAATTATAATTACCACAATGAATTTTGGCAACTAAGCATGTCTGAAGTTCAACATTTAATTTCCTCAGTTCCTTTCCTTCAGCAATTGCGTTTGATATTTCCGAGAGAGCAATTTATACCTCTTCTCCAGTTCGTTGTATTTAGATTTTGGAATTAGTTCATCTTCACTCTCACTTGATATCTCATTGTCAACAAGAAGTTTTTCCCTTTTTGTTGTAGAATGATAGTTGTTGCTTCCTTTTCAAGGCTTGTCACTTTTTTTAAATGTCCATCAGAAAAGTATGCTTTCCTTCATCAATGCTTGACCTCTGTTATGTCTGAAAATGCAAGAAAATAAGATTTTTTTTAAAGTATTTCTTCACTAGTTTCTGAAAAAACAACAAAGCGATGATTGTAAGCACTTTTGAATAAGTTTCTTTTCAGTCTAAAAGTTGTATGTATTTCTTGATTCAAAACCTTTAAATTGTCCTTTAATTTAAAATGACTTGCTTACTTTAATATATATACTGTAAGATGTATACATCGAGCAAATATTTTTAACTGACAGAAAATGTTGCAACACGGCAACATAAAGTGAGCTTGATTTAACAGCTGCGCATTTTCATGTTTCATAAACGTCCTCAGAATTGTTTGCTAACTTGTTCTTCTACACATTTGAGATAATTAATTTAATACTTTACCTTTCATGAATAAAATTTGTCCTATTGCCAACCGTCCTTTTCGGAGAATCCAGTTAGTCGATGAGAAATCCGTCATACTTTTTGGACCAAAATCTTTAATGTCTTTAACATTAACAGAGTCTTTCAGACCGTCGTCTAAAGAATTTTTGCCAGACAATAGAATTGTTGCTTCAAGTTCACAGCTTAGTTCAATAAAGGAGTTTCTGTGTTGAATATACACAGGTAGGCAGCCCTTCATATGGTGTAATGGTGAGGACATTTAGAAAACTGACACTATTTATGCCAAAACTCTGGTATGATACTCAAAATAAATTTGAACTTCACGCAAATATGTCAATTCTTATCAACTGTCTGTCCTTCCCCGAAGGTTAAAGTAAAACATGACACACAGACACTCACCCGTATTATAAAGACTTTCCATAGGTATAGTGGATTTTCTACTCTAAAAACTGTGTTTTCTGTCCCCCAAACTAACCTATCCCTCATACACCTTCTGCTATTTTGCAATTTCAAAAAACATAATTCTTTAAATTTAATTAAACATGAATAAAAAAAACACACACAGACACTATTCTGAAATCGTAGAAATATTTTGTCCTCATCCTGAACTAGAGCACAGAAACTGTATATATGACAATGAAGGACATACTGAGGATGAAAGTGACACAAATGAAGTATGTGGAGTTGAGACAGAGGAAGAAAATAGGAAGATTTTGTAAACAAAATCTTAACTTTGTGTTTTGATGAGTCAAAGAGATGCATTGTGCTGTTAAAAGAAATCTGTCCTGTTGATGAGCCTCTTTTGCAGAATGGAAGATCAAGGATTTCCTTCGTCACATTTTAGTTTCCCCGATTCGTCAACGAATGCCACTATCACTCTTATTTATACTATACAGACATGAACAAGGCCACCGGGATTCCTCAAAGCGTTGCAATATTCCACAAGTCTCTGGTTTTGGTTTTCGGAATCTCTGGTTTTGTGTGCTGTGATCTGTGTCACTTTAATGACCTGAACAAGCGATGTAAAAGACCAGATACACCACTGAACTTCACCTGAGTCAGTCACAGAGAAGAGACTGTTGGCTGTCCATCATAGTCCATTTAGACAATCCTAATCATCATCTGGGAGTTTCTGATCTTTTACGCTTATTCTGCAGATTATGACCGAGGAATCAACTCTGTTCTGCTTGGAAGAAAATAACGGAGGCAGAAAAGCTCAATTTCCTTACAAGAGTCAAACAAACACAAGAAAAGTCCAACAGATGCTGATGACTTATAAGTTTCCATGTTTAATACTGGTATTGTACCACAATTACGTCATATTTATACATTTGGTACATTTATATATTGAAATTACAAAGGTGAACAATAATTGAACATATAAATGAAATATTGTGTTGATTTACTATCCCAACTAAACGTTTGATAAAACTAATTTATTAAACAGGCATTAGCATGTATATTATCATACTTAAAGTATTATGTTTAACGCTTCGATTTATTTCATATATTTAATTATTTTATAACCTTAACAAGAATAGAAACAAACTAATATAATTTAGTAAAATCAAATAAATATACAGAATAATTAGAAACAGAATCAAACATTATAATAATATGCTACAAATAAAAACTACCTCAGAAGAACAATTAAAAGTCTTTGGTGATGTCATTTCAGGTTTGTGGTCTTTTAACAAAATGAGGAGTTTTTGGACAGAATAATAACTTAAAATGTAGAAAGTGGCAGTATAAACTCTGGTTTATAATGTGGATCATCTCTCAGCTCATAGAGAAGCTTCACTCCTGAATCTCCTACATTATTATCAGACAGATCCAGATGTCTCAGGTGTGAGGGGTTTGATCTCAGAGCTGAAGTCAGAGCAACACAACCTTCATCTGTGATCTTACACCGACTCAACCTGTAGAGAACAATTACACACACTTCAGTCTCTCACTTCAGCAGGAATTTTATTATTAAATAAACATGACACAAAAATTGTGTTAAAGTAACAGTGAGTAACATTTAAAATAGCATAGAAAATCCCTTATATTGATAAATCCTGGTAAAAAATCCACTGTCATCTGAGAACATCACTGTCATTGAGGGATGAACACGGTCTGCAACAATCTTTAGGTGAGGGGTAGGTGTAAAAAACAACATCCACATGAAAGTCAGGACCCAAGACTTTCCAAAATTACATTATCCAGAACATCAACACTGCCTCCGACCAACCCATCATCCACCTGATATTAAAGAAATGTGATAGAGATTTTCATCACTTTAAACTCCAGACGCTCTTCACATCTGATCTGATCAGACAAGCTTGGCTTCACTCCACATGTTCATCAGTAAGTCTTGGGCACCTCTGACCCTGATGCACATTCACCAGGAATGAGGAACACTGACAGGTCAAAGTGTTTTAAACATGAGCTGACCCAGTCTCTATCATCTCTATCTGGCCCTTGTCAAAGTCACTCACATATTTTCACGCCTGATTTTTCTGCTTCAACACATGAACTTCAAGCACTGAATGATCACTTGATGTCGAGCCAAACAACTGAATTTAATGAGTGTTTACAGTATTATTTATTTATGTTTTAAAAGTACACACTGATAAACATGAACGAATGTTGTGTGATCAGTGTGTGTGACTATCAGAGAGATGATCTTACTTCAGTGTCTCCAGTTTACAGTGAGGATTCTCCAGTACAGTAGAGATCAGCTTCACTCCTGAATCTCCTACATTATTATCAGACAGATCCAGATGTCTCAGGTGTGAGGGGTTTGATCTCAGAGCTGAAGTCAGAGCAACACAACCTTCATCTGTGATCTTACACTGACTCAACCTGTAGAGATAAATAACACATGCTTTCATGAGTGACAGAAATGTTTTTCTCAGCATTAAATTGCTAGAACACCATATAAATGAACATTTAAATACAGCATGACAAATCTAACACACAGTCAAAAACTAAATAAAAAATTGATAACGCTTTAGATTATGGCCTGCAATGTTACACATAACTAAACTGAATTTACTGCGTAACTAATTGTAACAACACATTTTTAGAGAGCTTCCCAATGGAAACCTCGACAAGACTAAGGTTGTTTTTACCTTGTGCAATGTGGAATTGGTTTACTGTACGGAATTGGTTTACATACAGTTGGTTTAAAAAAAAAAAAACTTTCTCTCAACAGGTAGTGGTCTAGCTTTAGTTGAAACCAGTAACTTTGTATTGGCACCTAATGTATTATGGCTCCTGTATGACATATCACTTGTTGCTCCCTAACTCTTTGTAAATCGCTTTGGATAAAAGCGTCTGCTAAATGACTAAATGTGAATGTTAATGTACTGTAGGAGCTCATCAAGTCTCAAGTACCACCTAAACACAAAGCATCCCTTAGCTAATGCGGAAGTAAACACAAGTACATTTTATTGAACAGCATTTATTTTCATCACAAATGATCATAGTAGAACAGCTTTCTCAAGCAGTTTGTGATGCATTTTGGAAACAGGAGATGAGCCCCTGGTCTCAAAGACTTACTTTTAGTCATTATTTGGGTAGCACACATATTCTGAATGCCTTCGGCAGAATTCAAATGAGCCATTTTAATCTAGATGAATTCCAAGATTAATCTAGATTAAAAAAAATAATCTATGCCCACCACTAATTTTTTTATATATATTTTATATATATTATATTATATTTAAAATAAATCGTGATAGTAAATTGTAATCATAAATAAGCTAAGATTTAAGGTGTAAAATGTGCAAAAATCAATGGTGATCTTTTGAAGCTATAATCAAGTATTTCAAGAGCGTGTTGATTTGGATGTTTATATGCCATGTAACTCCCTCATAAACGTTTTTTTTTTATTTTCCTTAATCTTACCCCCCAACCTATCTACACTGTTAATCCTGTTTAATTATGCGCTACATTGCGGGCTGTAATCTAAAGGGTTACCGAACATTTTAATATAGGATATGATCTTACTCCAGTGTCTCCAGTTTACAGTGAGGATTCTCCAGTACAGTAGAGATCAGCTTCACTCCTGAATCTCCTACATTATTATCAGACAGATCCAGATGTCTCAGGTGTGAGGGGTTTGATCTCAGAGCTGAAGTCAGAGCAACACAACCTTCTTCTGTGATATCACATCTACACAACCTGTAGAGAACAGAAACACACAGATCAAATCTACAGTGAGATGAATTTGTTTCTCTACTTGTGATCATTTAGTGTTTATGTTCATTTTCATTTTCATTGATGTGTGTTTGTGTTTTAATGAAACACATCAGTACAATTTAAATTAAATTAACTTCATCAATTTATGTTTATATTAACAGTGTGATTTATTTTTCTTATACAGTTATAAAATCAGATTCATCTTATCAGACATCACAATAATTTTCTCATCACAAAAACTTTCTTTGTCTTTTGTAATATTTCATCAGTGACTTCTGATTTTGGTTATCAGCATAGCAGTGATGAATTTATGAACTCCTTCACAAATAAAACAGAGGCTACACTAGCTAAACAAACAACTAACTACAGCTCCCCTAAAGAGTATTTGCAATTATTTTCTAACCTAGATCGCGTTGAACTGTCTATAATCATTATATCATCTAAATCAACAAGATGCAGAATTGACCCTATACCTAAACATTTAAGGAAAGAGATACTCCTTCTTTACTGACCTTGTCGTCAGTAAAGAATCTTGCCGTTTTATTCAATAGTAATCTGTCATTTGAAAGCCATGTCACCAACACCTGTGAAAGTGATGCGATCTGGGAAAACCCGTCGGATGTCGTCCTGGGACATTTTCGGAAATATTAAAAAAAAAGATCTTTAGTAGATTTTATCAAAATAGTTTTTTCATTAAAATATTATTCTATAACTTCTTGTCTATACTCTCTGAAAATGTTGTGGGAAAATATCATTTAACTTTGCATGCCGTAGTTCACACAGGACTGGTGGGAGATGTGCATTGATACTCCTTCATTCTTCATGTTGTGTGGTTTACTTTGATAGGTGAACTGTCTTTGTAGTGTGCATGATTAAAAAAATGTCACCTATTTGGTTAAAATATATATTTTTCTCTTAGCAACACAAAAAAAACGATTATAGTTATCCAATTCTGATGGGCAATTTTGGAAATATCAGTTAAATGTTTATTGCTTTAACAGATGCCTAAACAATATTGAATAAAATAGGTTGATGGTTTGTGCAAATATCTTATGCTAATGTCAAATAAGATGCCATTAACAAATGGCACCTCATGAGTAATTTATGTTAAGCCTACTTTTAAATTTATTGTAATCAGCTATCAATCATTAAACAATAATTGAACACAAAAAGTAAAGTATACCATGGCCTCAAGAGACTTCCATACACAGACACTAGATCCTAAAACCCCCACCCCAATCCCATCACAAATTAAAATACATTGAATTTATGCATTTTACGCGGTTGATTCCAGCGAGGTAAAAAAATACAGAGAAAAATCACATCCCTGTAATGCTTAAAGCTATTAAATGATTTGTCATTGATCAAACGGCTCTCATTTACTACAGCGAGCATGAGCACATGAGGTTGAACATAATAAACAACTTGACATTTGTTTATTGACATTAAATGTGTTGTGTTATATGTTGCTATAAGAGGTCAAAAGTTATAATCAAATTTTTTATGTTTTAACGTTTACTTTAAGTCTGCTATTTAAAAACACATCATCAGACCTGTTCACATTTCCCTATGTGCTGCTGCTTGTAATGTATTATTTTGCTTTTTTTTGTTTGTTACTGTAAGATTATTTAGTCATTAGTGACATATTTTTCATTCTTACCACAATGTCTCCAGTTTACAGTGAGGATTCTCCAGTACAGTAGCGATCAGCTTCACTCCTGAATCTCCTACATTATTATCTGACAGATCCAGATGTCTCAGGTGTGAGGGGTTTGATCTCAGAGCTGAAGTCAGAGCAACACAACCTTCATCTGTGAACTTACACTGAATCAACCTGTAGAGAACAGACACACAAAGATCAAATCTACAGTGAGATGAATTTGTTTCTATTCTTGTGATTCTTTAGTGTTTATGTCTCAGTGATTGTTTTACTGAAACACATCAGTAAGATTTAACAATAAATTAACTTCATCAGTTTATGTTTATATGAACAATATTATACAATCAGATTTATCGTATCAGATATCATAATATCTTCTCTTATGTTTCTCTCTTCAATGACTTTTAAAGTGTTGTGATGAATCTTGAACCTTCAGTTATTAAATCCATTACTGAGATTGAATAAAATATTATAAATCCATTACAGACGTAACAAAATACAACATTTCATTGAAAACAATTGAATGCTTTTCTTCAAACACATCAGTCACAATTATTGACACTCTTTTATTTAATCCTCTTTGTTCAATCTCAACACTGATTCTTCTCTTAAAATGACCATATTTACCATCTGAAAAAAGTAGTGCTTTTAAAATGCAGATGTTCACTTGTAAACTATTATAATATTTTGCCAAATAATCAGTGGACCTCAATGACCTGACAGAAGATCCAGCAGATGAAGTCTGTATATTTAACTGTGGACAAGATTTATTTTCATCTCTGTGTGCATTGAACTTATTTTGTGTGTTTACTCAAAAGTTTAATCTAAGGACACAGTCCTTTGTGTTTAAGAGAAAAACATTTATTGCCCAAATATTTTTTGCCAACTTTCACTTTTTACTTCCATGAAACATTTAATCTGTGTTAAAACATTAAGGATAAATCGTTAACAAGACATTTTGGCCATGACTGTATATGATTTCAGTCCGAGCATCAGATCATAATCGTACCTCAGAGTCTCCAGTTTACAGTGAGGATTCTCCAGTACAGTAGAGATCAGCTTCACTCCTGAATCTCCTACATTATTATAAGACAGATTCAGATGTCTCAGGTGTGAGGGGTTTGATCTTAGAGCTGAAGTCAGAGCAACACAACCTTCATCTGTGATCTTACACTGACTCAACCTGTAGAGAACAATAACACACACTTCAGTCTACCTTTAGAGAACAATAGAACACACTTTGTTCTTAAGAGTTGCCCTTTGAGTTAAAGTCAGTAATTTCCTTAAGATGCACTACATATATTGGTGGAGAATGCAGGCAGTTTAAACATGTTTGAGAGCAAATGCAGTATCGATACGTGTGTTTCGGTCACAGTCACCAGCAGCAGTGCCCTCTTAAATCTTCACATCGCCCGGACTTTCAGTTCACTTTTCACATTTCCCATAACCCTTTGCCCGGACTCATCTACCATGATTGCATTCATCTGTGTCTTATTTCCTGTGTCTATTTATACCTGGTTCTTTCAGTCACTTATTGCGAAGCATTTCTGAGCATTTCTCATTGTGTTGGATTACACGGTTTTTGGACCTAGGATTGTACTTTCTATTTTGTGAAGCTTTTCTGCATGCCTCGACCCATGCTTGAGACCCCGTCCTGATTGTCTGCTGCCTGTCCTGCACTTGTTGCCTGTTTTGTACCTGTTCTATTTTTAATAAAACTGAATTTAGATCTTCACCCTACTAGTGTCATATCAGTTTGTGACAGTTTCACCGTTTTTAGACCAAACCTGCACAAAGCATCAGGAAAAGTAGTACCGTGCAAAGCGATTTACTATCCGAGGCCAGGATACTATACCTCTTAAAAGTTAGAATACGACCCCACTGATCATTCAGTGGAGGGATGTATTGGGGGGGCTGCATCGGGTTAATGCTACTGTATACACATGCATATTTGCCATTCCAGTTTAGGTTAAAAATTTCCCTGAGGGGCAGTGGGTTCTGACAAGAGAAACACAGTTGGGAGGGAGGTGTGCTTCACTTCTCTACTCTCTGAACTGTCATAAGCTGTATTTTATTAAAACATAAAACAGTCAAACACATAATAGTATTGAATAGATGAGTTTTAAGTTAAGACTTGAAGGTCTGGAGAGTAGGAACAGCACACAGATTATGGGGAAGCCTGTTCCATAGTTTTGGACCTAAAATATAGAACGCACTACCGCCCACTGCAGAGAGCCTGAACATAGGCACAACAAGCATGTTGTCATTACTTTGAGCTGGCAGAGCATATGGTGGCAATAACTCGGCAAGGTACTGAGTCATGACAGGCCTTGTACACTAAATTGAATACTTTAAACTGAATGTGATTTGCCACAGGAAGCCGGTGAAGTTGATGAAGGATGGGATTGATATGTGACGACTTTTTGTTAAATCTAAGTAGTCGAGCAGCAGAGTTTTGTACCATCTGAAGACGATCAATAACTTTGGAAGGTAATCAACATAATAAGGAGTTGCAGTAATCCAGTCTGTAGGTAATAAAAGCGTAGACTACAGTTTCCGCATCATCAAGACTGAGTGAGGGACGTACACAAGAATTTTTATGGAGTTGAACGAAACGTGCTTTAACAGTCTGACTGATATGTGGCTAAAAACGTAACATTTGGTCAAACAGTACTCCCAAATTAACACGGTTTTCGAGGTCCTACACTGGACACCATCAACATCATCAATATGAGTTAAGGCCGACCATCATGATTTCAGTTATTCAAAAACTCACCAGATTTATCAGTGCTTTTTGAAAATGAGACACTAAATCTGGAAACAAAGTCCATAAAATCACAACACTGACTAGACAACCTTCAGCACTGAGAGAAGAAATGTTTGTAGTATTTATTAGTCATTTGTTGAAAGAGGATGAAAGAGAATGTTTTATTAAATCATACCACAGAGTCTCCAGTTTACAATGAGGATTCTCCAGCCCAGTAGAGATCAGCTTCACTCCTGAATCTCTCAGATTAATGTTAAACAGATTCAGATCTTTCAGGTGTGAGGGGTTTGATCTCAGAGCTGAAGTCAGAGCAACACAACCTTCATCTGTGAACTTACACCGAATCAACCTGTAGAGATAAATGACAAACATTGCAACTTTTTTATTTCGTGTTTAGCAGCAGTTGAACAATAATGAAAACACATAAATGTCTCAATGTGATTTATAAACACATGTGAGTGTAATAAGTGTAATATTGTTTCTGTGTTTGAGGTTAAACGCAGATGTTTGATGTTGAAGCTCATGAACATCAGACTGATAAAGAACACTGAAGAGTTTTGAGTTTTTGCTGAAGAACATCACCCTTTCGAGTGAATTCAATGCTGCGTACCCGTAGCTTCGCTATAGGAAAGCTATACCAACAAATGCCTGTTTGTGTGTAGTCACTGCCCACATCTCAGGCATCAGCACCTAGTGTCACTCCCATATCTAGCTCGTAGAACCAAACGGACGTGAGCGGAGAGGAGCAACCTAACGCATCACAAACATCCTGAACTGACGCCCCTAGCCACAAGGCCTTAGAGGCTGCTATACTTCTAGTATAATGAGCTCTGACGGCTATAAGTGAAGGGCATCTAACACATCAAAGAGATAGCCTAGACTATCCACTTACTGAGTGTTTGTATGGTTGCTGGGAAACGTTTCTTCGATGACCCCAAGGACACAACGAGTTGCACCGATCTCCTCTACTATGCAGACCTGTAAACCTGCGTGTCCAATTTAGCATCTCTTGGTCCTGATCCCTAAATGGGGGAGGCCAGAAAGCCTGTATGACAATGGGCCATGGCACATTTGTAGGTACCTTTGGCACATAGACGTGTCTCGGATAGAATAAAAGTTTTGACAATCCCAGTTCCAAATTCCAGGCACGTTGGGGAAACCAACAGGGCCTGCAGGTCTCCCACTCTCCTCAGAGAAATGATTACCAGCTACTGGAAAACACAAGCTATAACGGGGGTTAACAAGTACGTCTCGCTAGGGAGGACCTGTAGTTATCAGGACTTTTTCTTTGCCGAGGCCTTCTTTGCGAAGCCCTCCGGTCTGTCCTCTGCTTGTGAGGCTTTGGCTGAGCGCGACCCCCAGTCTCCCTGCAGGGGAGCACAAGAGCTCTGTTTTTTACGCGTTCTGTTCGGTGTCAAGGGCTGCTCCTGCCCAGCAGCCCCCAAACTCCGACCACGATGAGGGAGGTACCTCTCCAACGCCGCTGACTGTTGACGAGCCTCTCTGAACTGCATCGCCGAAGAGGCCAGGGGATGGTAAGCCCTGTAAGCGGACTTTATGTCAGACAGGTTGAGTCACAGATGCTGCTCTGTGGCCACCAACACTGCCATAGACCTGCCCACAGCCCTGGCTGTTTCCCTAAAAACCCAAAGTTATACATCAGTAGCCCGACGCAATTGATTTTACACACATGCTTCAGACGCAATCACGGTGTTCCCACAGCGAAGCTACGTCTATACAGCATTGAGTTCCCTGGAAAGGGAACCAAGAAATGGTTATAAGGAATGTGTGAAAAACTGTAACAGTGAACAAATTTTTGTTAGTTTTACTTACTTCAGTTTTCTGGATTCTTTGATCACAGGCTGCAGTTTCACAAGAACTTCATCTGCTGTATTTTTACCTCCAATAAACTTTTTCAGATCAAGTTCATCCAAATGCTTTTCTGACATCAACAACACAAAAACTAAAGCTGACCACTGTGAAGAGGAGAGTTTGGAGCGTCCGACAGTGTTAGATCTCACATAATGTTGAATCTCCTGCAGCAGTGAATCATCATCCAGTTCATTCAGACAGTGAATCAGATTGATGGATTTCTCTGGAGACAGATTCTCACTGATCTTCTGTTTAATGTACTCAACAGTTTTCTCTCTCTTGTAGGAGCATCTTCTCATCTGTGTCAGTAGATCCTGTAAGAGAATCTGATTGGACTCCAGTGAGAGACCCAGAAGAAAACGCAGGAAAAGATCCAGATGTCCATTCTGACTCTGTAAAGCTTCATCTACAGCTCTCTGATGAAACTCAGACATTAAATCCGGTAATTTAAATACGTCCTCAATTGTTGAAAAACAACCTGGATTTTCACTTTTACATAGTTTTTTTGTCACTTCAGGACCTTCATTAAACACATTTGTGTTGCTATGTGTTAGGGAGAAGTGAGCATAAAGAGCTGCGAGATGTTCCTGAATGCTCAGATGAACAAAGCAGTAAACTTTCCCCTGATACAAGCCAAACTCCTCTCTGAAGATCTGAGTGCACAATCCTGAGTACACTGATGCTTCTGCTACATCAATGCCACACTCTCTCAGGTCCTCATCATAGAAGATCAGGTTCCCTTTCACAAGCTGCTCAAAAGACAGTTTGGCCAGTTTGAAGATCATGTCTTCATCATTCTTCACTTTCTTCTCATAGTCCTTCTGATGTTTGATGTTTGTCTGAATGATCAGGAAGTGTGTGTACATTTGAGTGAGAGTCTTGGGGATCTCTCCTTCACTCTCTGCTTCACTCAACATTCTCTCTAGAACAGTGGCTGAAATCCAGCAGAACACTGGGATGTGACACATGATGTAGAGGCTCCTGGATGACTTCAGGTGTGAGATGATTCTGTTGTTCAGACTCTCATCACTGATTCTCTTGCTGAAGTATTCCTCCTTCTGTTTGTCAGTGAAGCCTCGTACCTCTGTGACTCGATCAACACACTCAGAGGGGATGAGATCAGCTGCTGCTGGTCTGGAGGTGATCCAGATGAGAGCAGAGGGAAGCAGATTCCCCTTCATGAGGTTTGTCAGCAATACGTCCACTGAGGCTGATTCACTGACATCACACAACCTCACACTGCTGTGAAAATCCAGAGACACACGACACTCATCCAAACCATCAAAGATGAACAACACTTTATATTCACCGCTGGAGATTTCAAGTTCTTTTGTCTCTGGGAAGAAAAGATGAAGAAGATGTAAAAGACTGAGTGTTTGGTTCTTCATCAGATTGATCTCTCTGAAAGGAAGTGGAAATATGAGGTGGACGTCCTGATTCTCTTTCCCTTCAGCCCAGTCCAGAATGAACTTCTGCACAGAGACTGTTTTTCCAATGCCAGCGACTCCCTTTGTCAGCACACTTCTGATGGGTTTGTCTTGTGCTGGTAAAGCTTTAAAGATGTCATTGCATTTGATTGGTGTGTCCTCTGTTGCTGTTCTCCTGGATTGTGTCTCAATCTGTCTCACCTCATGTTCATTACTGATCTCTCCACTTTCACTCTCTGTGATGTAGAGCTCTGTGTAGATCTCATTCAGCAGTGTTGGGTTTCTCTCACCTGATGTTCCTTCACACAAACACTCAAACTTCTTCCTCAGATTTGATCTGAATGTGTTGAGGACTTCAGGAAGCGGACAATAATAACTGTGAACAGATTATAGCAGAGTTTAAAATGTAAATATTACTTCACTTTGACTGTAATCACTTGCAAATTTATTACTATTTACCCAGTCTGATTTTTGTGATTTTAATAATACACAAACATATTTTTTAAAGCAATAAGCATTCCCTATGTGAAAACAGACCATATTAACAAATGAGATACAAATTAATACCTATCAGCCACATCGTAAAGTAGTTATGAACTTCCATGAGATTGTGTTGTCAGTTAAAATCAATAGATTAATGTTATTTAATCTAATAATTATTAAATTAAGAATTATTCTCATCAAAATTATAAAACAACGTGGACACACACAATCAACACATGTATACCAAAGTTAGTCACTTAAGATGAAAGACTTTGCCAAATGTTAATGTTCTCGGTAGTGAAGTAGGCGGGACGAGACCGTGAGTCGAGGCCGGTGAGTGAGTGTTAATGAGCGTCAGCTGTACGCGCACCGGTCTCGTATCACAGAGGAGATCGAGAGCATAAGACGACGAGCGACCGGACCGTCAATGAGAGAGGACCAGGCCTGGATTTTAGTTGTGGTTTGTGTTATTTGCCAGCAGTCGTCCGTGAGGGGCTGCTGGCTGTCTTTTTACTTTGTTGTTGTTTTATTAAATGTTTGCCGGTTCCCGTCTCCTTCCTTCCTTTTATTGAACCGTATTACATTCTCTTATAATGTAAAAAAGAACATTTTACTTGGAACTACTGTATTACAGCCCTGATATTAATCAGACAGTCTATCAGACAGGGTGAAATTAATGGACTACATAGTTTTTAAGCAAATGTTTTGCTACACATTTTGGTACAGTTTTACAGATCTGTTGTACCTCTGATCAGATGATGTGTGCTTAAATTTCATTGGATCAATCATAGACGCATCACTCTTCATAGACACATCGCTGATCTCAGGTGAGTCTGATCTCTTCTGATCAACTGATCTGTAACAGAAAGTCAATTATTATTTAAAGTAAATGATTTATTCTATGTCATTCGTTATAAAAACATGCTGAAGATGAAGAATTATATTAATATAAAGATTTTATTGTGCTTTTGATATAATTTAGCATATTAATATGAAAATGAAAACTAAACGTTTTTAAACACAGACTTTAATAAGAATACCTGAATCCTGGAGAATAATCTCCATCTCTGAGTGTTTGTGAATCATCCATGAATCATTCAGTCACATCAGTCCGATCTTCACTGATGAACCTCCACTGACTCTGAATGGATCTTATATTTGGACAACATTATTATTATTATGGTTCATTAAGTTTGTAAATCAACACACAAAAAATCAATTTAAAGGTTATAAAATAAGAATATTTATAAAAACAACTAACTTTTGCGACGCAAATTAATTTACCTAATTTATATACAGTTGTGTATCTGGCATTGAGGGGCTTGCCATAGTTTTCAGTCACGTGATCAAAGCGGCAGCTTACATTGAGCTCTCAATTTTCCTTCTGTTTCAAGACACGAATATTTCAACGGTTGCTGTGAGTAACACGCGATCAGACGTGAACGTAATGCTGTAACGAACACGTTCGTTCATCTTCACGTTTTATTATCCTCGTCTCTGAATTGTATAAAGCGGTAAAGTCCCTTTACTTCTCTGCGTGAGAAATATAAGGTGTGACGTGTGTCTCGAGAGCTGTAGCTCCAGATACTCTAGCCTGCAAAGATAAACGCCTGAATAACAGTTATCAAATCATTAAAAGATCATCAACTCGACACTTACCTCGATTAAAATGTTACTAGATACTCAAAAAAATCCACCCAGAGTTAAAAGGCGACTTTACACTATAATAAGACAATTTTTGGTACTCTTCTTCTTCTTGTGGGGTTTGCGGCAGTTTAGATGCTTTTGTGGTGTTTTGCTGCCCTCCTCAGTTCATCCGAAAAACATTTAAGAGATCAATTCCTCCAATAGAGACCAGCGTGAAGTAATAATTCAATACTCAGACTCATTTTTATTTGTTTTGTAGACTGTGTGAAATGGACATGATGGACTGTTTCACTGTCGTTTTTGTTGGAAAAAACAAAATACGTCAGCATTTCGTAAACCAACCACCTCAAAAATAAGATGTGACGAAACCATATGATATTAACGATTTAAAACGAATTATAGACCTATATGCATTCTATACTGTTTCTTAAATACGAATAGGTGGTTTGATGAGTCCATTTGGTGGGTGCTGGATCTTTTTTATATTATGTGTGTAATTATAAAGTGCCTAATTTAATCGTCTCTTGAATTAAAGCAAACAGAGTTCATCACATCTGAAACACAACCAGCAAGCAATTTCGCAAAAACAAGATAATGGCCATCCAAACACATCCCTGACGTCTAAACAAGGCGAAATGTTGTCTGTGAAAATCTAATAGAAATCTAACCAATCTAGGAATAGACCAGTAGATGTATATGTGCTCTGTCTTTGGTGTTCTGACTTTGGAGCAGTTTGGCAGGAACTATCTGTACACCTAGAATAAAGAATCATTGAGAGGTGAAGAATCTTTTCATGGATCTGTCCTAGTTTTTGGAGCTGAAGAAAAATTATCTTGTGATCAGACTGCTCAAGTTTCTGCTGTTCATTTCTCTCTATTCTATGATACTTGTATTACTGCTGTTTAATGTTATGTCGGATGTTGTATTTCTTTTGTCTTCACACGTAGATATGAGTCTCCAGTGATCTCCTTCTCCAAAGTTCTTTGATCTATTTCTATAATATCTTATATTTTAATATCATCAACAGAAATTGAGTTTGTTTGCAGATCTGAAGATCACTTCAACTCTACTGTCATCTAGCGGACATCTGTGTTATTACAGCAGTGATTCTCAACCTTCAGTGGTTTTGTATTCTGTGTTTAAATAGGAATAAAGCTTAAAGAGCTCAATCTGATAATATTATGAATTCTCATCTGAGAGAAGCACAATGCGTGCTGA
The DNA here is from genome assembly GCA_008369825.1 of Triplophysa tibetana. Lineage (NCBI taxonomy): Eukaryota > Metazoa > Chordata > Actinopteri > Cypriniformes > Nemacheilidae > Triplophysa > Triplophysa tibetana. Next base: position 3,003,253 of record CM017917.1, on the reverse strand, counting down.
TAAAAATATATTTGTGCATTTTACGTTTAATGTAGTTTTCATCTGTTTTGCACAGCATTACTTTAGTCATCATCAGATTGAAGCGTTATCATTCTGCATGAGAGTTTGCTCGAGTAGCGTCCGATAGCCCCGCCTCCCTTCCGCTACCTAAGCGAAACTGCAACTGTTGAGTGTGTGAAGTGAAGTTCCACACTTAATATTTTCGATTGAAAAAAGTACATCATCCGGGTACCTAGTGCACTTCATTTTTGAGAATGTTCAATATGAACGCATACTCACACTATTTTTTAAAAACTATTTGTTAATATTTGTTAAAAAGGTAATTAAAAAAAGTCAAAAGCATTCTTGGAATTAGGAATCAATATAGTCATTGAATTTCATATTCTTTTCTTCTCTCTAGATTATATTACTTTATACTATATATTACTATATATTTATTCCACGCTTGTTTGTTTACTTTGTTTTCTTCTACAGCTGCTTTGACACGATGCAAATAGTGAAAAGTGCTAAACAAATGATCTCAAATTGAATTATGATTTACCAACAATCTCAGCAATCTATGAAGCCCATGTGGAACATAACATTAAAATGAGTGGAGAGGGTGAGCAGCTTTAAATACCTGGGGGTCCAAATCAGCGAGGATCTCACCTTGACACTCAGCACCACCCATCTGGTACTTCCTGAGGCGGCTGAGGAAATTTGGCATTTCACCTAAGATCCTCAACAACTTCTACATCTGTGTAGTTAAGAGCTTCTTGACCAGCTGTATCACTACGTGGTATGGCAGCACTTCAGTGAGGGACCGCAGAGAGTTGTGAAGACTGCTGAGACGATCATCAGAACTCCACTGCCCTCTCTGCAGTCCATTTACCATCTGAGAGTCCACAGAAGAGCTGCATCCATCATAAAAGACCCCACCAACCCCCAACACAGACTGTTCTTCCCTCAGGTCAGAGGTATAGGAGTATACATTGCAGGACTTCCAGATTAAAGAAATCATTCTTCCCCTCAACTACAGATAGCAAGCTGGTGGACTATGTCTTGCTGATTTATCTCACTTGTACATCTGTAATGTAATTACTGTATTACTACTATTGTATATTTTCTAATATTACTCATGTAGCCTCATCTCACTTGCACATGTGTGACTTTTACTGCTGCTATTGTTATCAAGTAGTTGCACTCAATTTGCACATGATAGTGCACTGTTGTTTTTTTGCACATGATTTAATACTGTATATTCGCAGATACCATATACACAGTATGTTTAGTTTTTATTATTATGTTTCTAACATTGTAGGTATGTATGTTTGTGTGTGTAGTTTGTGTATGTTTGTGTATAGCTTTGCACTGTTTTGGCATTCAATGCAAGTAAGAATTTCATTGCTTATCGAAAGTTGTTTCCTCACTGGGCATATGACAATACACACTTTGAATTTAATTGTTAAATGTAATGTCAAGAAATGCAAAAGTTTTAAAAATATGTTCTTCAATGAGGAGTTGTTCTGCAAAATCATTGCCGATGAAGTTTTTCTTTGCCTAACTTTATTTTTGTTTTCAAGACATATTCTTTTCTCTCAATACCTAACTTTTATTTTGCGATTCATTATTTTCGTTTTCAATTGTATTTTTCGTAAACGTATCTTTTGAATATCGCAATGAATTGCCTTTATATCTGTATTCTCCAGAAATATCTGCGTCCACACACTACCACTCAAACCGATGTAGTACTCATGCCAGACCCATACGTGGCGCTGTTGTTCTGCCGCCGAGATAGACCAAAACGAAGAAGAGTTGGTGCTTGCGCAATAACAAGAAGAAGAAGATGGCGAGTGCGACAAGAGCGAGAGTTGAGTCGTTCGTATGGACCGACGATGAAGTTGAACTTCTACTCAGAGTCACACTCGATTACAAGTCGACTAAACTCAAAGACAATGTTGACTGGGAGTCGTGTCACTCAAAGTATTCGGACATAATGGACGCGTTTCAGGCGCAGTATCCGAGGGAGTCAACCGAGAAGGATTTTCCTCACGGTGCTAACATGTTGTCGAAAGCCCAAGTCACCACCAAGTTAAAAAGCATTCGCTGCAAATACAGGCAGACGGTGGGCAAAGGGCGTCGAAGTGGCCAAGGACGGGTTGTGCTCATATTTTATGCGCTTTGCGAAGAGATCTGGGGAGGATCCCCTGCTACGCGCTGCATCGACGCCGGCATCGAGACGACTGACCTGGAAGAGTCGTCCACATCGACAGTAGAGCTGGCCGCCGACTCTCCATACTCCACAGAATCCATCGACTGTCTTCCTTCTGCGGTTGGAAAGCAGCGCCGCGATTCGCTCCGGGTAAGCTGACGCTAGGCTAATGTTTTCAAGCTATGCTAGTTAGCCATGTTGTGCAGTGACGTTTGATGTTGGGCTAGTCAGGACGGATGCATGTTGGTTCAGTGCATCATTCACAACATAGCTTTTGCCTTCACTTGTTCTGCGTAACGTCACGTCTCTCTGCTTTATTCAAGGTAAAGTTGAACAGCCACAGAGGGGACAGGCCAAAGAGGAAGATTCTGACGGATCCGGCAGAGGAGGACCTACAAATAAAGAGGAGGATGTTGGAGTTGATGGAGGACTCGGTTAGACGCAACTCCGACAACATGCAGCAGATAAATACAAACATTGCTAATTTGACCAGCACCATTCAGGACGGGTTTTCATTGATGAGGGAGTTGTTGTCGCAACGCCACTCCGGAGCGGAGGGGGGCGGTAACGCGCAAAGACATTGGATGCCAATCACCGTAAAACAAGAAGAATAATGAGGCCTGTACGTGCTCTCGGAAATTTGGCAACTTGCACTTATGATGTCATGATTCCGAGCTGGAATGAAGCTGTCTCGAAAAAAAAACAATAAATCCCATCTGACTCAGCAGAAATGCTTCTCCTGACCAGATTTCAATGGTTTGTTCAACGAGTTTAGAGCACTGGTAACTTCTCTTAGGTTTACGACTGATAAAAATGCCCTTAAATTTGTGTTTATGTTGGATATGGTTTTGTTAGTGGATTAGGAGCCTTACTCTTTTTATTTAGTATTATTATTTTATATATATACATATATTACTCTTTTGTTTTGTGTTTCAGAAATGCCATATCAACACAAATACGTTTTTTAAGAATTGTATTGTGCTATGGCATAAAATGTTTTTATTGAGCTTTGTACATTAATAAAAAAAAGAATCTCCAATCCGACATGTTGATGTGTAAAGCAGGGTGGCTGGATCCAGATCCAACTCCTCCCACTTTATTGAGTTAAGTTACAACCCTTGGTGGCCAACTTTTGCTCTTATGTAATTATAATTTAGTTTACACCTGTAAGTAATGATCACAGTTAAATGTGTTAACCCAAACCCTTAACTTATATGTAATGTGATACGTTATTAAAAGTACCCAAGCCCATACGCTAAATCTAATAAATTATGTTATTAAAACACGTAAATAATAAATAAATAAAGTTTGTTTTTGAGCAAGTTTGTTTATCTCTTAAATAAATAACTTTAGTTACGGTTTAATGCGGAAATGGTATAGCACGACACCATGACGTTGTTGTGGCAGACCCGCTGCAGAAATACGTCGACTAATCAAGACGCAATGGGAGGAGATCTGGATCTAGTGTCGTCCAATCACAATGCAACAGAAGGAGACTGGATCTGGATCCAACCCCGCCCCTCGATCTCCAGGGGCCTGTACCATGAATGTTGCTGAACAAACTCAGGGTTAAAGGATTAGTTTTGGGTTGCCAAAACCAAACCAACGTGATCAAGCTTTGTTGGTACCATGAAGCAGCTCCAGGGGCCTGTACCATGAACCCGGTTTAGGTGGCTAGCCAGGTAAGTTTAGGAGCAGGTTAGCCGTGCAGCGTAAGTTACCATGGCGATGAACACCGATTAAAGCTGAGTTACTTTCATGGTACCTAAAACCCAAGGTTGGCGCAAAGTAATCCTAAACTTACCTGGCTAGCCACCTAAACCGGCTTCATGGTACAGGCCCCAGGTAAGCTTCAGGTGAGCCCCACCCGTCTCGGGAACTCGGGTATCGAAATTATTTCCCAACTTCCTAGTACGAAACGTGACATTAGAAGGCGTTCATGTAGAATTTTTTACTCGGAAACTCAATTTCCGATTTTGAAGAATTTCAAAGAAAAGTTTTGAAAGCTATTCTGAATGGATTCATTCAGCTAATGAAAAGTCAGCTTGCGTTTGTTGTCAGTTGCAGTAATAAAAAAATTGGATGAATTTTGGAAAACCCTTTTTTAATGATCAGATCCCAGATATTGATTGGAAATTGGTTAACTGCATGTAAGTTCTGTATCTATAACAAAATCAAAGTGCACTTTAAACTTTTGCGCAACATTTACCCTTAATAAGAAAGGCATTCTTGTAATATGTAGGAGGACATTTTGGATAATTTATTTTATAAATGTGAAAATTTGGTCTGATGTTACCTCTTTTAATTTGCACCCCAAAATGTTTTCATATGTTATCTTAAAGAAATTCTATTCTATTCTTGTTATTATATCCTAATTATGTTCATATACTTATGAATGTAAAATGTATGATTATGTGGTGAACGTCTATATTTTACATGGTAAATATTATATTCATAGAAAGAGTTCAAATTCTGAACTTAAATGTAATTTCTTTTTGTTAGAAATGGAGACTTTAAAAATATTTGTTGCTTATAAACATAAAGGATGATAAGCTGTTCAAATTTATGGATATTTTTTGTATACGTGTTTTTAGATTTTTGTCCGTAGGAAGGAGGATGAATGTACTTTTTTATCTGTCTTTGTTTAATGTGTTTATTGATTATTATAATATTATAACTATAATTGTTTAAGCTTTTAGTATCAATAAAAAAGTTGCTTTTATCAACTTTTTAGCACGGTCATAAAAGCAATGTCTGAATTTAAGAGAATAGAACTAGAATCGTCATGTGACCCCACAGCAAATCGCACCTGCTCACAGGTACCTTCACAGATAGACACCGTCTCAGAAGAAAAGAAACCAACATATAATAAAAATAATAATAATATAACTAAATACTAAAATCTAAAATACTAAAACCTCCATAACATTTTTAATAACAACTCTTTAAATGCCCCGTTAGCATTCTTGGGTGCATTTGCAATGGTAAGTGTGGATACGTTGCAGTATGAAGGGTGCAATCAAATAAGGTGAATGGATTTTCAAAGTATCATTAAAATGTGATTTGTTATTATTAATCAATGAAAAAAACGGGGTCACCTTTATTTCGTCTTTTTTGGTTGCATATAATTGTTAACGATTTTGTGTACTATTACAATTAAGTACAATACTAATATTGTTTGCAGATCAAACTGTCCTAACTGGTTTTAGAAAGTTTACCAAAACTTAATGGAAAAATAGTCAACTGTGAAAATAGTAAATACTACTAACCATTGCAAATGATCAAAACAGTTGCATTCATTAACACAAAATATAAAAAATCTTAAGAACATATGACAAATAATACTGTATAGTTACACATTTTTAACATTCTCTAATTGTTTAATTTATTTTACAAACAATATACTATCATCACAACCAGTAATTACAACTTTTAAAATAACCTGTTTGTGCTTTTAGACCATTACATTATTAGCTTTTTATTTACATTTTACGCTCCTTAGAAACGGTTTTACTTTAATTTAACATGAGAAGTTAGTACCTTGAATCCCATAACTTTGAATCTTGTCTTTTGATAATAATTTGATGACGCTTCCTCATGTCTCGTCTTACATTCTTCACCGCTAAGGGGCGCGCGAGTAATTAGTGTAGCTTACAGCCCCCTCTGCTGGTGTAAATAATCACTACACATTACATTGCTGCTCTTTACTCCGCAGGATGTGTTGATCGGGCTTTTCCAGTGTATTTATTTGGTCGTTTTGGACGTGCTGTAAGACGGGGATATTTCCGGGGACAGCTCCAGTCGAGGACAGAACACCAAAATCCGGGACTGTCCCCGGAAAACGGGGGTTACTTTATGTCTGGTCACCTTACAATAAAAGTGCATTTGAAACAGTTAAATTATAACAATAAGAATAATGCAGACAAGAAAATCACCAAGCCTTTCTCGACAGGGATGTTTATTAGTTAAAGGGTGACACACCACTGTGGTGTTAAAGGGAAACTTCACCCAAAAGTGTAAATTCTGTCCTTTTTTTTACTCGCACTCGAGTTGTTGCAAATCTGTAAAAATATCTTTGTTCTGATGAACACAGAGGAAGATATTTGGAAGAATGCTTATAACCACATTTTGCCCCCCAATAACTCCCATGGTAGGAAAATATACAAAGGTGGTCAAAAGTGCCCCAGAACTGTTTGCTGTCCGACAATCTTCTAAATATCTTCTTTTGTCTTCAACAGAACAAAACAATTATTAATTATTTTTTCCTACAATGGGTGTTGAGATGTGTTTAGATATAAGTATTCTTCCAAGTATCTTTCTCTGTGTTCATCAAAACAAAGACATTTATACAGATTTGGAACAACTCGAAGGACAGTAAATGATGACAGAACTTTTGGGTGAAGGATCCCTTTAAAGTAAAGTTCATGGTCAGACACTGTAGAGAGATATGTAAAAACAAAACAGCTACTGAGCACCACAAAGTACTCTGAACTAGTCACATTTAAGCCTACTGACACTGTTTTAGTTGTTGCAAAGAATTTTTACTAGAGTTTTACACAGATTTTAAAGAAAAAGTCCCCATAATTGTCCTAAAATCATGCTGATGGGAAGGAGAGTTGCCTTCTTTCGGGTCATTATTATTTTCTGCTGTTCTATTAACCAAACGATAAAAAAAGAGAGAACACGAATAATCCTACTGTATTGATGGCATTTCAATATAGAAAAAAAGAAAAAATGTGAAAATCATAACACCCACAGTTGAACAGGACTTATCAATGAATATCCATTGACACACTTGAGTTTATGTGCATATTTCCCACTTAAACCACCAGGTGGTGCAGTTGCACTTTATTCTAAGTTCCAGCACACAGAATGCACTCCAAATGTGAATTGGGATAGAAGAGAAACCAAATCCTACGAACAGTGTGAAGTTAGAAAGCAACAGCCGGTCACTAAAATGTGTTTGATGTTAAAAGAATAGATTCATAAAAAAGGAAAAGTCTGATAGCATTACAATAGATCCAATAATTCTGTTTATAATGCGCCAGCAGCGGTTTTGGGGTTGTTGGAGATGCCGGGCGTCATCAGGGTACCGGACTTCCCATGAGTCTCTCGTGACGAAGAGAAATAAGTCTGCTCACCCACATCTTCTCTGCCTGCTCTTTATCCAAGAATAACTGCAAGAGAGACATTTCAGTTCAATGCAAAGAGAATTTGATTACAATGAATTTGCTGGACATCATAGCTGAGAATGAAACAAACGCAGGTATATAAAGGAATAAAAACCACATGAACTAATAACAAATCCTATGGTGTTACATCTATTAAGGTGTTCTGGCCTTTTTGTTTAAATAGTGAATTACAACGAAGTAGAATCAATCAAGTTTATCTTAAGTATGTACAAGTCACCTGTACTATACTGTATGTACTCACATGATACTTTAACAAATGATGTAGTCCAACATGCATCACGTATATCTGACATATTATATGTAGGAAAGTTGTATTTTTTATGTGACAATTTGCCGGATGGCCTTTAAAACGAACGCGTTCCTCACATATCGTGGTCGAGGTCTAAAGACGATGTTGTCTATCACAGATGATGTTTCCCATTGATTTCAAGCCCGGTCTCTAATTGTCAGCTTAATATAAGACAATCACGGCGGTGATTCGATTGAGAGAAAGTGTAAATGGTATTGCATCATAAACACATCAGACAGGAAAATGCACACGGCTGATTTGGATGTCAGCGTGGAGGAAGAATTTGAGTGATTCCCGCATTAGTTGCGCTTATGAGTTCCTTAAGTTTGGAAGTTACGGATTCTTCTCCAACACTCATCACTCATCTCCTTCATCCAAACAACACAAGAGGCATAAAATCAAATCTGCACTTTCGAAAGACTGATCACTTCCATCCCGCCGCACGCGTGTGCATCTTACGGGGAGAAGCGTATCATTTACATCAGGTTAAGATCCCCCCGTAGCGCGCGTTGCGGGGTCTTTGTCTGACTGGGAAACGCACGCACATGTAGCTTTAATGGCCTGCATATGTTTGTCGTCGGCTTCCTTGTATGTAGGTGATTCCACGACACGAAACAATGAGCCTCCTCTGACTCTTATTGCGCCCGGTGACGCGCGGCTAACGAGTTTGAAATTACAGTAGATACAGTAGCGGCTAAATGATTGAATCATTACTGGTGATCAGAGCTTTCTCGCCTCGGGCATATTGCTGCCATAGATCAGCCTGTCAAGCTCATCTGCATTCGTCACACATAACCCAGTTTGCGGAGCGAGCGAGATGGAGCACGCTTTCATAGGAAATTCTGTCTGCCGATATTACTGAGGGTGCACGGGAAGGGCCCTGAGTGGGCTGTCAAGCGGTGGATCTGTAAAAATGCACCAGTTCTGGATTGGGGTTAGACGATAAGTCTCAGGGAAAAAGAACTATAGCGATCGCAGGCCTTCTGGAAAGTACTGAAGAGACAAAACGAGCGTTCGATGAACTAATTTGCAGATGTCTTAACGCTTTGATGCGATGCTTGTGGTTACTGACTGCTTTTCTCATCTGCAAGTTGTTAATGCTATATGCATTGATATTTAAATGCACGACGATACTATTAAGTAGATCATTTGTGTTTGTCATTATCACATTTTCGGTCAATAGATTTGCATAACCTATGTACGCTCGCAATGAACTAACAACAGTAGTAAATGAATATTAGATGATCATTATGCTTTATTTATTTATGACCTACTAATAAAAAAAGTGTACACCGAACAGATCTCGCCCCCCATTGACTCCCATTTTAGGAAAAAACACTTTATCATTCGTTTTGTTCTGTTGAACACAGAAGAAGATATTTTGAAGAATGTAGGAGAGCATACAGTTTTGGGACACCATTGACTGCAATTGTATGTTTCCTACTATGGGAGTCAATGGGGTCGAGATGTGTTTGGTTATTAGCTTTCTTCCAAATATCTTCCTCTGTATTCATCAGAACAAAGTCACAAACACAGATTTGGAAGGTGAGTAAATGATGATAGAATTTTCATTTAAGGGTGAACTGTCCCTGTAACGTGTCGTCTTTAATGTGAACACCATCAATGTAATTAAAAACACAGTTTCTTTTATTTAGCCTGGAGTTCTCTAGACCGGCCGTCTCATGATACAGTCATTCATTTAGTTGTGATTATGATATAAATGATCCGTTCCAAAAGAAGCGAGCCCCTCATCTCATGACCTACTTCAGCGCGGGCACTGTCGAGACCTGAGGCCGTGCTGAGATGTTGACATCACTCTTTATGTACAAATTGAATGTGTCATCCTGAACGTGGATGCCATCAATGTGTGTGTACACAAGCTGTTACTCGTGATCATTTATTTAAAGAGAACGTTCATGTAAAGTGTCACCATTTGCTAAACAGTAAAAAAGCTTTTTTCTTTGGATCGGACAGATTCATGAGAGATTAGCAGCACACACACTTACACTGGGGTGAGCCAGGCCGTTGCTGTCTGTGTATGTGATGGAAGTGGGCAGAGAGGTGGTTTCTTTCACAGCGGCAGTCTCTGACTCGCTCTTTATCTCTGACGTCTCAGCCGCCTAAGATGAAACACATTTGACTTTTACAATCATCAAAAGAAACCACACGAATCATCAAACGTATTATATTCATCATATTCAAATCCACCTCAATTTGCAGGGGCAACATCATTACGCTGGCATATGCATAGAAATGTTTTTTATTGTGTTATCATGTTTTTATTGTGTCAGCTGTATTTTTTGAGTTATTATGGTTTAAATCAAAACAAACCACGTGCAGTTTGATATTAATTGGAACTAATAAAATAACATGAATTTTATAAAAAAAAAGACACACTTTTTAAGAGTGACAATATGTTTTTTGGAAATCAACTCTTCATATTATATATACTGTATACATTTGTGCTTCAGAAGTCGACTTGCAATGGTAGCAAAGTTCCTTCCCTTAAACAATTCCAGATATTCTTTTATTTAACAGGACATCCGGTATTTTTCAACATACAATATTGTATATTTAACATTTAAGTACTTCATAATATCACTTATTTTACTTTATTCCAGTGGTCTGTAATGTCAGTCCGGGCCTCTCCAGGACTCATGTTGCCTGCCCCTTACTGAGTCATTACAAGTTTTCATTGTTTACTTTTACTTTGATTCATTTGAAGAAATAAAGAAGGAATGAAATGAAAGCACACTGGCATAAATGTACTTCAAACACATTTTAGCAGCTTTGCCAATGTGAGAAATAGATGTGAGGAAAGTTGTATTTAATTGAGAAACACTTTTAGTGTGTAAGACAAGAGACATTGCACGGATGCAAAAATACGCCTCTGTTTTTATATTGATGCACATTTACTGCACTAAGACTATACATTTATACTTGGAGTGGATGTTTTTTAGTTCTTGATGTGTAATAACAACACGATTTGACTGGGCGGTGCACGTTTCTTCAAGCAATACATGTGTAGATAATGTGACGATATCATCAAATGTGTTCAGGATTTCCATTGGAACATCGTGTAAAATACAAATGAAAGTAAGATACGACCCCCGTAGACCCTTGTGCGCAGACGGGGTACAAAACGTTTCTTCTGGAAACATTCTGAGACTTATTTCTGACTGTCAAAAAAATGTGATTTTACAAATCTTATAACAGTCAGGAATATTTATGACTTCATAACTTCTGATCGTTGCTTTAAGAGTAGGGTGCCATACCAACTTACTAGAGTTGGGTGCTGTAGTGTGTGTATAGTTACATCGTCACGTCTCCAGAAAAACACTTATCTCATAGCATGCTTGTCCAGGGGGATTGTCCTTGTAAATAGATGCTCGGTGCCATTCTACACATAAACACATGATGGCAGTGACAGTATAAACATTGCTTCCATTTTGGCAGATAAGCTGATCTTTTAATGTTTTTGTTCTTTCTGAAATGCTACAGCACCGTCTGTGGTGACAGATGATGGGCAAGAGTTTCATCAGGTCTTGGGTTTGGAATAAGGGCATTTTTGGCCTGAGCAGATGTCAGTGCATTACTTTTATTAGGACAGATTGTAACTAGATTTTCAATTCAATTGTATTTATAAAGTGCTTATCACAATTTTCATTTTTACAAAGCAGCTTTACACACATAACAAAAAACAATAATAATAATAATAGTAGTTGGGATGTAGTGATTACCGGTTTAATAGTTTAGCGTGATATTCATGATTGGGTAAGTAACTCTGAAGAAGTAATGAATTACAAGTTACCAATGAGATAATCAATAGTATAATATAGATTATGACTCTCTCCAAAAATATTTAGTTACTTATTACTAATTACTTTGTATATCCTACATCAACATTGATTAGTTAAGTGATTCAAGCATACATATGAAACAGCGTTTTTATTTGTTCAAATAAATAATATTAAACTACATTTAGTACTCTTATTTACTGACCAAAGTATAACAAATGTGATAACTATACATTGTAGCGCGGATTTTAAAGTTTGACTTTTGATGACTTAGAATTTTGATGTCAATCCCACTATTGCACAAAAATTGTTACACAAAGTATTTAGCTCAATTACATCAAAAGTAACTGTAATTAAATTACAGAAAAAAACCGAGTAATCCCTTACTTTACTTTTTTTAAGCGAAAAGTAATTAAATTACAGTAACTAATTACTTCCAACACTGGTGATAGTAACGTCCATAAGTCCCTGAAGTATACTCATTTCTCACAACACACGTAGACAGATGATTTGCTGAATTGTGTTGTTTATGTGAATTTTATATTTATGGCCGACCCGTTTATATGAAAATCTGATTTACTCAATACTTAATTTATATAATAATATTAATAATAAACCAATTTGTTTAACCTGAACTAGGAAACTTTTACCTCATGTCCCCGACGTGACTTATATTAATGTTATTTATTTGATGTCAATCAAACAAAAGTACATTTACAGGTGAACTCAATATTAAATTTGGTTTACATTGGTAGTTTTGTTACATTTCCAGAACATAAAATCGCGGTAACATAGGCAAGCCTGATAATTTTGTTCGCTATAATCGTGATTCAAAACGTTCACATCTTAACATCTCTAATAGTAGAACTTGAGGGACACTACACGGTATATTAAGATACGTGATATTATTGCAAGTTTTTCTCTATAAAATGTACGGCATTGAAACTTAAATGAAATAAATGCTATGTTGGATTGTCAGAAACCGTAGATTATTTAATTGAAGTATATTATTTAATTTAGGTATATTATTATTTGAAACATCGTTATCAGGACTAGAAACCTAAAATGAAATATACCAGAACAATTTGCAATATTACCAAAACGTGGAGAAAGAATACATGATTGTTAACATGTACGCAAGTTGTTAAACGTAAATTGTTTGTGTAAATTGATTTTCAGAACATCCAATAACACAACAGAGATCATAAGCTGGGCTATATATCGCGATTCACGAATTGATTCTGAAATGGATTCGATGTTTTAATGCGCAGCTCTATGGCTGTAAACTACGGCTGTTTGATCAGTAGGAAGTACGGCTGGATCTAAAATCCCTACGAGATTGAGTCGTTTATAATGTGTATTTGAAAAAGCAACACTCCTCTGTTATCATAACTATAAATCAGCTTTACTATCATGAAAATACCTGAAAAGGTTTGAAGAACAGCGATAGAATATGACCACAGGCATTTCCTGGAACTAATTGTTCTTCTTCTGTTTCCCATATTCAGAGTTTCTGCGCAACAGTTTCATTGAGAAACTGAGAGCATAAGAATCATACAATATATTGCCAAGCCCTTGGAGACCCCATATATGCATACGTTTTATTTGTAGTTATTCTCCATGCATGCTTTTGTTTCTCCATCAACAGATGTGTTCTTGCATTATTCGGGGATCTATAGGTGTAGCACAAATGCTGGTCCAGCTACAGTTAGGCCACTGTAAATGACGTCTAAGATCAGTACAGAACAGCTGCCCAGTCCTGCAGCGCTATAATCTATCACACAGGCCCATATCAACTGTCACTTTTGACTCAGGCCACAGAGATCAGTGAGCATTTGTTGGTAATCTAATTTGTACGGTGGACGCGAATGCTGACGGTGGACCAGATTCACTAATGCTCTCGGTGGGGAGAGTGGACAGAGACCGTCACAGGCCCATGCACCGCTGGGCAAATGCTTTTTAAAAGCCTTCTTACGGACAGCTGCACAGAGCAAACAACAATGAATAGGAATCATTTAATCCGCGGACAAACCGAACGTAACCCAGGGGCGAGAAATCAAATAAAGAAAACGATAAGGAAGGCCAAGATTTGAGAAGAATAAAGATGGAGAGCAAGACGCACCTTGATGGTATCCCGAGATGATTTGAAAGCCTGAGGAACAAAAGAGTCGCTCTCGATGGCCTCGATGTTCTTTATTCTCCTCACCTGCTCCGCCAGAGTGACTTCCTCTACTGGAAAAAAGAGAAAGGAGTGGACAGATGAGAGGTCTGCCTGCGGGTCACAAGTTACAGGATAAAGCAAATGAACAGTATCAAACCACTGAGGGTCAAGCGAGAGCCGTGCAGCAGTGGGTAACACACACATTGAGAGTCAGTATACTTCTAGATTAAAAAAATAATACATGAGCGTACCACAAACGCTAAGAAAAAAGCTGAACTCAGTATTTTATAATAGAAATAGAAAGAATTAGATGTGACAAAGGACTAAGGGCCATTGCACATTGGGTCCGAAATTTCCGTACATTAAAAGATATATACGACCTTACGTTGTTTCAATCACATTTAAACACTGCCCCCAATATTTTCGTCAGTCATAAAAAGATTCGTACTGGGTTCGATTTTCAGCGTTTTCCGCAACCATAGCAAGCATTTTGAGAGGTGTTTTGACAATCCAGAGACACCGTACAAGCGAGTGCCATGTAGGAAAAAACGAATATGAAAATTTCTGATTGTATGTGCAAAGACCTTGACACTAAAAGTTTTAACTGTCAACTGATCTTTTGCAAAACCCTGCCCCTTCGTTCCTGTTGCTATGTCCGACAAGCTTTCGGTATCAGCCATGTGCTCCCGATGTACATGTGTACACTCTCTGGGGAAATAATGGGAATTTGTGGGAAAATGACACACAGGTTTCAGACAGAGAGGTCTACGATATGCATTTGTGGGATAAATTCAGGATTTGCGATTCCTGAAACAACAGCATAGCTATATTTGCGTCCACACCAGCAGACCGTTACGTTAATTCTGAACTCGCACGATGCAGTAGGCTACTAACATTACTGTCACACAAATGGATGTATAGCTAACCTATATGTGGTGTATTAGGCCCTATTCAAATTTCACATCTTTTCCTCACGCATAATCGTTTTTGAAATTTAGATGCGAGGAAGGCGCACGCAAATATGGGGCGACACGGTCGCGATGCCGCATCGAGATGGAAATAGTTGAACTTTTCTGAGTGCCTCGTGCACCACGGGTCATTTGAAGAGGGAAAGAGGTGCGGCTCGCAAAATGTTTATTTTACGACTTCATTGCTGAAAATGTCTTTCCTCTAAAATGTCACTGCAAATGCTGCTCTCTGAAGGCTGAAGGTGCGCTCAGCTCATCACATCACAGTGACGCAAAGCCTATCTTGATGAGAAGTACGCTATTCTCCTTCATTTTTATAAGTTATAACTTGGTTATCGTTAAAGTGTGGACGTCCATTAAAGCTGGGATCACAATAATTAAAAAGCTATTTTTTCAAATGAATCACCAAAGCTCTACTACGCCACGTTTGTCGGACTGTTTTTTTTGTCGGACAAAATGTCGGTCAGTCACGGGAGCACATTATATCAGCGTTATGATTGGTCAGATCACTTGTCAATCAAACTGCTGGCGAAGGGTTCATTGATTGTCCACTCAGTCAACATACCCACTTTACTCTCTATTAACTTATTCAATTCATCCGACTATAAGCTGTACGTGTCTTAATTTTCCAGCACAGATAGTTTCAAAAATGAAACCCTGTCCTACAATCCTCAAATACAGTTTACTCTCGTCTCTACATGCTCACAAACTCAAAAGCAGTGTTTGCACACACTTCACTTGGTTAATGAGAAGAATTAATATAATCGGTTAACTGCCAGGGAGCAATTTTCTCGCTCGCCTTGTTTAATGAATAAATAAATATTTGCTCAGGTTTTTAAGCCGTGCACACGCACACACACACGTTGGGCTTCCATAGTCCTGGTAAACTCCATAGTGGGGACAAAATGTCAATTTCAGTCCCCATGCGACAAACAGCTTATAAATCAAACTAAATTATGTTTATTTGAAAATGTTAAATGACGCTTAGGTTAACGGTTAGGGGATTGAATATACAGTTTAAAGAGTACAAAAATCATTACGTCTATGAAGAGTTAATCTACCATAATAGTTCCTTTTATTAACTTGTATTGTTTTATACTGAGCATTCAGGATTTCAGAATCCTCCCCCTGACTCAAAATTTTCAGCACACATTTTAATTTTGTTCTTAGATTTTGTAGGCTTAATTTATACTTTAATATAATTTTTACTGTAAGTTATGTTGAGTTTAGAGTTTTTTAATTAATGATGGTTTTTGATTGTACCGTGGTTGAGATTTGTCTGTTCAATGTTGAAGTGTAACTGCATGACACAACAGCACAACTGGTATAAAAAAACCCTCTGTTTTAACATTTATTTGATCCAAGTTTTGGTCTGTTTGAAACATCTATATCTACATCTATATCTATCTTATCTATATTTTCAGTTTACATTCAGCCAACAAAAAATATTTTGTTCGGTTGATCTTTAGGTAAACTTGACTATCTTGTGACAATTAATGAATTAAACATATTTTTTTAAGTTGGGTGGACTTCAGTCTCTGTTTGTTGAGTTAACTCAAAAACGTGTGGTTGCCTTATTATTATTTTTATTTTTTTAAGTGTATTTTTATAATGATATTATTTCATTTTTTTTATTTTTAGTACATTTTCCAAGATGACACACTTACATTTTTTTTGTCATTATGGTGTATGGAGTGTAGATTCATGTAAAAAATAAATTTAGGTAAGTAGTTAAACAGAGCCGCAACATAAGTTTTTATGTGAAAAATAGAGGGTATAAATATTTCGCAAACCACTATCGCCACTGTTGTTAAAGACATCTGACAAGCAAAGTAATGGAAAAATAAATAATTATTTTATATTATAACCAAAACCATTTTTCCATGTTTGTGCATCTGTAGAATGTGAAAGATACGCACTTTGCATCCGAAAATGTTCACTATTGGCATCTACATGACACGTTGAAAAACACTGGCACGCTTTTCCTTTACACGACAGGAGTCTACTGGTCGCCAATCGCCCACATATCACTCCTCTGTAACATCAGCTGGACATCTTAATGACTGATACACAGACACAGACAACCAACCCACATATATCAGTGATAACCCATCCTTAGCCCATCATTCCATTATGCCTCATATATGTGGACAAACACGTTACTGGTAGATAAAATGCCTTCCATATGCTGTTTGTCAGATGTCAGTGAGGAAGATGTATTTCATAGGAAAATAAAAAATAATGGACTTTGCGAGAGGAGCCCAAGCGAAGCAGATAGTGGAAAATCAATAGTCCTGTCGGGGAAGACAGCACAAGGCCAGGTCAGAGTTGACATTTAATATTGACACATTATCCACAAAATTAATTTAGAGTCCACTGTCACCACATTGCACAAAACTAACAGCATTCTCCGACCACACAGAGATTCGCTCTATTTATACAGCACGTAGGTTGACTGAACTGTGTGTTGAGTGTTTGTTCTCCATTGTTCTCAAACATGTCACTGCACACTGTACCCATGTATGTTCATACACAAGCAAAAAATTGGGAATTTGTTTGAACAAAAGTCAAACAAAGCACTAGAGAAAAATTGAAATCATGAATTCCTCATGAAATCCAACAAACTGTCCAGTTTGCGCAGGCAGGGAAGACGAGACCAGAAGAGGGCATTATTGCACTACTCAACACCAGTTTGGTGATCCATCGAGCAAAATCGAGCTCAAAACATCACCGTGCCCGACTCATTCCCATAATTGAATGGCTTACTTCCATGAACTACAAAAAACAACAGTTCTCATCGCTGATGGAAACAAATAACCAAATAAACAAGCACCGCTCATCGGTCACAAATGGCCACAAATTAAAAGGGGCTTTTGAATATCAAGAAGACGTTACGACATCTAACCAAAGGACATCTGGGAGAGCTCGCAATAAACAAACACATCATCACATGTGAAGAAACCCATCAGATGCATCGGATAACATGTCTACGTGCCACTCATACACACACCACGTTTAACTAAAGGGAACATACACGGGCCTTAGTATCAGGACAAGACGTGTAATTCAATACTCAATTTAGTCTGGTCTCTGCAGATAGATTTATTTATTTTGGGCACTGCTAATTGATCGAATACAAGCCATTAATCAAGCCGCTAGCCATCATTCAGGCCAAAGAAGATGAATACAAACTTCATAATAACCACCTTCCCCATTTAAGGCCTCATTAGCATTAATTTTTAATGCAATTATGCTATTCTTTTACGCTGAGCTCATAAATTACAGCTCTTTTGTTGCCGACTGGCCTTGTAAAAGCCAGGCTAATGCTTTGTAGTCTGATCTTTAAGGCAATTACTGGCTTCTTCAGTCTTTTATCTCCCTGCATTTCCAATAACCTTCCATCTAATGATTTATCACGGCAAACCTCTGACACCCACCCGGCTCGTCCCACATCCATTAGCAATGCCCTTATTTATCTGCGCAGATCCGGTGTCTAAATGAAGATCCTCTCTTGATGAATCTACGCCGAGTGCGTGAAGGGATTTTTACAGACAAGCAGACGGTTCATACAGCCTGTGTGTAACAAGTGAATGCTTTTCCTTTCAGCTCGAGACAGTCACATCTTGTTTACGCCACACAACATCCGACGGCCATCAAATGAAAAAGCTTGACCTGCATTTCCATATCGGAATATGTGAAAGACACAGATGGTAGATGGATACTGTTGGATTCTTTAAAGGAAAAGGCGCCTGGGTGCCAGTCGGATAATAGTTTTTGACTGCATTGATTGGAGAAGCTGATGCTAACCCTGAAAATGCATCAAGTACGTAACAAGCAGCTATTAGGAGCATTGATTTCCTGACTTCAATTGATAGCTACCAGGCCAAAACGGCCTGTCAATAGTTGCATAACTAATACCCCCCTGCTCTCAGCCTTGACAAATTAGATCTCAATGAAGAGAGAGGTGAGGAGTGTCTGCCGTCACGGCCAAGCCTTCCTCTAACAACATCTAGCCAAGTGTGTAAATCCACATATGGATGAGAAAACGACGTGCATTCAATGTACCAAGAACGGGACCAAATAAAGCTTCATCAGCATGTGATTGAAGGATTGAGACGAGTCATGTAAAAGTGAACATTGGCACTATATTGTTACAATAGGACCAGTCAAGCACCGTAAACCCAAAGCTGAAAATGATCAAACAGATTAAGTAGTGTGAACTAGGGCTGGCCGATTCATCGAAAAGTAATCGAAACCGACATAAGGAAGCTCTAACTGATGGTCGGTTTATTTTGATTACTTCCCTTTAATATCCATGTGACGCTATACCTCACTTTTTTCTTGTCAGAGCAAATGAGACTTCAAATATTTCATTTATTTCGGAAATATACATATATAAGACATTATTAGAAACTGTAAGTTGTCCACTCGTAGTGTGTACGCTTACAATAACATCAAAGCGTTGTTATTTTGTAAAATAAAGAAAAAAAAACATGGCCGTCTCCACTTCAGTCACACAAGTCATTTCTGAAATGCGTCACTGTTCCAAAACTCTGCAAATACTAACCACACAAACATGAACGTATGTCTAAAAAAAGAATCAAATGTCTACTATAAAATGACCCGATTCAAACGGAAATCGAATATTCTGTGTTGATGTTATATGCGTGAAAGACAGGTACGGATGATTCCAGACATTCTTCCAGGTCTGCTGCTGTTTAGAAATCACAAGACTTTGAGTCCAAAATGTGCATATTGTGAGGAATATAGATATACTGAAAACACGTATACTTCATATTTCTTTACACAGACTGATGACTTTAAGCTCTGTTCAACTATTAAATTGTTAAACTCCGTCTGTTTCTTTCACATGACAGCTCTTTTGACGGCAGGACTGGTGTCTCCAGGCAGGGTCCTAAGGTACACCACATTTCACACGACACATGCTGACAGATGATTTGCTGATTTTTGTTGCGTTTGTTCTCCTGTCTTCAGTGGCAGAGGAAATGTTTCCGAAAAATAACACAAAGATGTCTATTATTCAGAATGTTCAATAAATGACCATAAATACTTTGCATCTAAATAACATGCTAAGAAATGTTTCATTAGAAAAAATACCCCACCCACCTTTAATTGCGCAATAAACCTTAGTGATCTACACGGGCAAAAAACGAAGAAAATAAACAACAACTAAATAATCGTTCAATAAACGTAATCGAGAGAAACCGTTCAATTAATCGAAGCCATATCGCCCAGCCCTAATGTGAATTTCATTTATGAAAGAGTCCTACTCCCCTGAAACACATTTTTACTTTTGAGTCAAGTATAATGATTATTTTTTATTACTTTGAAGTTTGAACAAAAACAGAAAAATAACGTACTTAGCAACTTACTTAATTTAAAGATGTAAATTCAACACATTTGGTGAGAAGGATTTCCAATTCCCAGTCAGACTGCATTAGGTTCAATTTCAGCTCAATTTAAAAACATGATTCTTTATGTGATTTTCAATGAAGTTAAAGACTTATGTCACCAGATATCACATGGCTCTCAACTGTTGTATTACACTGGATTATAAAATTGTGGCAACCTGCATGTAGTGTAGTGAGAGAGGGCCGATCAATATTTGCTAGTTCTCAACACAAAATCAAGTAATTACCTAATTGGAGTTAGCCTTTAATACTTAACTGATGTAATCAGGGATAACATGAAGATTTACTGATGAAGGGATCTCTTTTTTTCAGGTTGAAGATTTAGTGTGTCTCTTATTTATACACAGATATGTGTATCAGCATTTTTTCACAGCGCTGTAGTTGAACTTGTCTCGCAAATCAGTGGGTTGTATTCACATAATTGACAGTGACGATGTGGGGAGACTCGTGGAGATAATTAAGCTAATTAACAGTGCCCAACACTTCCCTCCATCTCAGAACTTCTTTCAACTTAGAAGCTTCGTCTACTTGAGAGAAAGCCCACAAGAAGTTATTCTTCAGCTGGAGCCATACGTCATCTACTGTAAAATGTTTATAATGATTATATTTGCCCTCAAATAAATATTCAAATCAAACCATTATTTTCATTTTGTAAATTTCTAAGGAATGTTTGTCTTGATCATCAGTGATGAATCAAGTGATCACAGAGTAAAAAACAGCATCAGGGATTGGAATAACAAGATGGCGAGAGCTTGATAACCAACTTTTACATCATCGTCTGGTCTCATAATTTAATTTAGATTATCGTGATCATATTCTACATCCCCATTTCCTAAACCTAACAACTATTATACGGACCATTAATAAGCAACAAATGTGACCCTGGATCCACAAATCCAGTCTTAAATAGCACCGGAACATTTTAGTAAACCAAAAACACATAGTGGGGCAAAATTAACGATTTTTCTTTTATGCCAAATCACTAGGGTATTTAGTAAAGATCAACTTCCACTTTCCTACTATAAATATATAAAAACTTTACTTTAGTGAGTGGATAGACTGCTACAGCGGCTCTAATGGACAACTTTAAAGCGGCGATTTTCTGAGTTATAAACGTCTCTATTGCTGCCATATATTGTCCTATCTTTAAAAACTCATTCATCAATAGAAAGCTTAATTATTCAGCTTTCAGATTATGTAAAAATCTCGATTTCGAAAATTTACCCATAACTGGTTTTGTTGTCAAGGGTAACAAAAAGTTTATTGAGGCAGAGGGCGTAGTTAATGGTTTGTTAATAGCTAGAATTGCACCTTAAAAATAAAGTGAGTTTTGACTGTTGGCCCCCATTAGCCCCAAAGTGACCCTCCACACACCCTATCAGAGAGGCTCTGCACTATGTGCCATGTGTGTGTGTGAGCGAGACCACCAGGCCCTGGGTTTATGAGGTGTGAATGACCCACCCACACACAGTCTACCCTGAGGATCTCTGTTTTCTAGACCATAAACAATAGACACGTTTAAACACAGTCAACACTTCTCACATAACACTGCATGACTCTAAAGGTTTCTCTGAACACTTTATTGAAGTTACTCTAAAAAAACAGTGTTGTGTGTGCGGTTAGGCCACCCTTACCCTGTACTGTGTGGTCAGGCCCCTGTCCAGACACTCTGAAAACAGAGCCTCCCGAGAGAACAATCATAATGTGCAGTGTAGTATTTCTATTCGACTAAATCAAACGCAGCTTACACCACACCGCGTCCAAAACAGACGCGACTGTCATTAATATAGCAAGAACACCGTGCAAAAGTTCTGAAAGTTGAATGACACGTTACACGGTTTGTTTTGTGCAAGATTATCGTCTAAAACGGTCTGTTCGTGTGCATATCAGGGATGTTTACAATTTTTTTAATCTACGTCACGCGTAACCAGTGTCGGGTAAGTTACTCTGAAAAGTAATGAATTACTAGTTACTAATGACTAATGTAATAAAATTACTGTACAAATTACTCTATCCAAAAGTATTTAATTACTAATACTTTCTATATCCTATATCAACCTTGCTTAGTTAATGATTCAAGAATAGAGATGAAAGGGCTCATCAAATTTATTCAAATAAATAATAACAATTTTATACAAACAACGGATTTTAAAGTTCGACTCCACTATTGCACACATATATACTGTATTACACAAAGTTTCTAGTTTAATTACATCAAAAGTAACTATTTAAATTACAGAAAAATAGAGTAATCCCTTACTTGACTTCTTCAAGGAAGTATTTAAATCACAGTAACTAATTACTTACTAACTAGTTACACCCAACACTGCAGTACCTTTCTAACGTAATAGTGTAATAAGGAAGTCGTGGACGTGGAATGCGGAGGCCGTCCAAGACGAGTATTTAGGTTTAAAATTATATCAGTTTTTAGTTTTCTTGGAAATGACTAGGAATGTAAAGATTCACCTCCGATCGCAATGCGATTCACGATACTAATCTCACGATACCATTCATTTACAATTTATTTTACAATATGAGTTGAGACAAATTAGGTATGAACAACTTCCCCCTTTATAATTTCTTAAACGCTGCACGTTTCTTTGTGAACCGATTTCAAAATCGAATTCTTAATTAAATAAAAAATGAATAATACAAAATCTCTAAAAAATAAACAAACTAAGACTTTGTCAGTGCTTTAATTAGACTTTTTTTCATTTAAAAATATCAGAATATCCACGTTTTCCAAGTTTGCAGTAAACACAGCGGCCCCTGCTGTTCAAACATGTATTACGATTCAATTATATCCAATCTCAGGGCTTGAATCTTCACATAATATAAATCGATTTTCAACCGGCTCACAGTGAATCATTACATCCCTGAAAAGGACTTGTTTTGCTATTCATCGGCGGTGTCATATAGAGCATTTTGAGGCTGCTATGAAACAGAAATTTGGACCTTAAACAACAGCCCCCGTTAAAGTTCATGGATAAGAGTCCCAGAAAGTTTTCCTTCTTAAGCCTCAATTTGTTTGCGACAGAAGAAATAAACACCGGACGGCTGTATGAGATGTGGGTGAGTGAATTACTCTAATGTCAAGTTATCATTGAGACTAATTTACCTTTGAGAAAATGGGGTGTGATGACCTACAAGCTCTCATTTTATTTGTTAAAAAAAGAGAAAAGAAATACTGCTTGTGTCTTCCTCGAGTTGCTTTATTGATGCTCTGGTCACAACAGTTAATAGGTAACAGAACAAGTGCTTTTTAATAGGACATAAAAACATTCAAATTGTGGTAACCAACAGTTTATATTGACACCGATAATAAAGGGGAATACAGGACAGGGACACACATTCGCAGGATGTAGTCAATATAACAGTAAGTGCTGGCTCACACAGAAATGATGAGACGGCTGCTGGATTTTGGTTTTTAATTTCAGTGAGTGATTTTTTGCCAATTTTAATATATAAAATAGATTCCTGCTTATGAGATGGGCATAACTAATGTTTGGCTTTGAGAGAGGGACATATTTTACATCTTCACAACTTGTACTGTAAGCAGTATAACATCCTGTACCACATTAAACCAGTTAAATTATACTACGGTAAAGTCAGTGACAAAATGATTGGTAAGATGAGAAAATCAAAAAATAATTTTAAAAAGAATGCATCGATATTTCAAAATGTACTATATATTTATGTCATTTTGTGCCGTAACAAGTAACTTTGCACCATTTAAAAAAAAACTTAAGATTGAAGGTTCCTGAAAATTGTCAAATGGTATTACTGTACGCCAAGAATGAGAAATAGTAAATATTTTATCCACCTAGATGGAAGGTACACATAAGAAAATAGATTTTATGAAGTTATCTCAAAATAATATTTACTGTTTTATAACACTGTTGTTTTCTAGATTATCTCGATAATTAATGTAAAAATGGTTAAAAACCATAACTAGATGCTTCTTTCTTATTACATTTAGTAATTTAGCTGACGCTTTTATCCTAAGCGACTTATACGG
>CM017917.1:2973999-2979105 GCA_008369825.1 Triplophysa tibetana | reverse complement strand
AATGTGCTTCAAGTGTCAGAGAATGGGGAATACCAAGAGACAAAGATGTGCGGACATGGGGAGGGAACATGACTATGGCAAATGTAAAAAACGATGTGAAACTAAAATGTTGCAATTGTGGAGGTGAGCATGTGCTGCATATGCTGGATGTGTGGTTCAGAAACAAGCTGAAGAAGTACAAAGACACAAGGTTATGAATAAGGTGACACATAGAGAGACATTTCAGGGGATTGATATTTATGAAAACCAACAAAATAGACCAAAAGAATATCTGGACAATTTGAATGACAATGCAAGGTATTCTCAAGGTCGCAGCATTCTCAAGGACTCCTCTCACCCCGCTCATAGACTGTTTCTCTCCTGCCTTCCGGTAGGCGCTTCAGGTGCCTCCGGACAAGAACCAGCAGACTAGGAAACAGCTTTTTTCCAGAGCTGTTTCATTATTGAACTCTGCTCCCCACTGATTTCACTACCTCTCATAACTTCAACTTAATGCTGCTATTACAATGTTTACATTGCATAACAGGGCTGCATCCATGACTGAACTGTACACACCAGTACTTCATGTATCTGCTCTACCGGACTGTTTACACACACACAGCATCATTTGCACTCTATACTGCTCACTTGCACACCAGGAATATTACACTGAATGCTCATTTGCACTAATGGACTACTTTCATAACTGCATTAACTCATCTACTGCGCTGTAACTTCTATAACTGCACTAACTCACCTACTGCACTCTAACTCATCTATTGCATTGCATCTATCGCATAACTAACTGCATCTACTCATCTATTGCACTATAGCTTCAATAACCACATTAACTCATCTACTGCACTGTAACTTTAATAGCTAATGTCTGTAACTAATGCACACTCAAGTCACTTGCACTATTGTATAGTCTATATTGTTATCAGTTCATAACCTCCTGTACACTAATGTTCACAGTATATAGCGTTGTGTATATATTGTTCATTGTACATACCGATTGTCATATTTTCATAGTACATGCCCATCGTAAATTATTTTCCTAATATTGTATTCTGTATTTATTCACACTGTATATCTGCACTTGCTAATTGCACTTCTGGTTAGACCTAAACTACATTTCGTTACACTGTACTTGTATATGTGTAATGACAATAAAGTTGAATCTAATCTAATCTAAAAGGTATGCAGTAACCTACACAAGGAGATCTCAGACAGGACAACCAGCATCTCCACAACAGCCGTGTGATCATAAGTGTAAAGTTGAGGAGAATACCTTGATTGTGGAAAATAAAAGTTTTATAGCTTTTATGAGCAAAGTTATGAATGTGCAAAGTTATGAAAAAAGAAAAAGTGATAGAATCAAGACTGCAGAGGAGTTTCTAGGCATTAGAGTGGAGTGAAGGGTTATGAATGAAACTAAATAAGATTGAAATAAGAGGTTTGTGCTGTAATTGGGTTTTAGATGTTTTATCAGAAAGAAGATTTTGAGTTAAAGTGGATCAGAGATTATTAATGGAATAAGTCCAGTGCTGTTTAAGGTTATGATTGATGATATTATTATGAATTTGGACAGAAGAGTCGGGTCAGCATCGTATGCAGATGATGGGACATTTGGGTAAGAGGACGAGATCTCACAGGTGTGATGAGTCAAATCAAGGAAGCAAAAGGAAAAGTAGAACAATGGTCATACAATTGAGGCTTTAAGATTTCTCCAAGTAAATCATGTCATCAGAATCAGAATCAGAAAGAGCTTTATTGCCAAGTATGTTTGCACATACAAGGAATTTGTTTGGTCACAGGAGCATCCAGTACACAGAATGAGCAACAACACAGAGACCATCAAACAATACAAAAAACAGTTACACAGATGATTTAAATAAGGGCCTATGGGTATAAAAATTAAGAAATACAATACAATAAACATAAGAGTAAAGCTATAGAGAGTAAAGTTATGTGTGTATGTAAATATGTACAAGTAAAAAAATGGAATAGACTATTTCAGTAAAAGGTATGTGTTATATACAGCAAGATGAAATATAATTTACAGAAAAAGTTGTTTAAAAAAATAGATAGTGTATTTCTGAAGGATATTGAAGATTGCACTTTATTATTATTGCACAGAGTTAATTGCACAGAAGAAGTCTTGCACGCAAGAAAAAAAATTAAAAAATAAATTAACTGTTCAAGAGGTAGATGGCCTGAGGGAAGAAGCTATTTTTGTGTCTGGTTGTTTTGGTGCTCAGTGCTCTGTAGCGCCGACCAGACGGCAGCATTGTGAAGAGATGATGGCTTGGATGTGAGAGGTTGAGGGTGATTTTCTGAGCCCTTTTCCTCACTCTGGATGTGTACAGTTCTTGGAGGGTGGGCAGGGGAGCACCAATGATCTTCTCAGCAGTCCGAACCGTCCTCTGTAGTCTTCTGAGGTCTAACTTTGTGGCTGAGCCAAACCAGACAGTGATGGATGTGCAAAGGACAGACTCTATGACTGCTGAGTAAAACTGTTTTAATAGAGTTTGTGGTAGGTTGAACTTCTTCAGCTGACGTAAGAAGTACAACCTCTGCTGGGCTTTTTTAGCAATAGAGCCAATGTGATTGTCCCACTTAAGGGTCCTGAGAGATGGTGGTGCCCAGGAACCTGAATGACTCCACTGCTGCCACAGTGCTGTTCATGATGGTGAGAGGGGGGAGTGCAGGGGGGTTTCTCCTGAAATCCACAATCGTCTCCACTGTTTTAAGCGTGTTCAGCTCCAAGTTGTTATGACTGCACCAGACAGACAGCTGCTCGACCTCCTGTCTGTAAGCAGACTCATCACCATCATGGATGAGGCCAATGACTGTGGTGTCGTCTGCGAACTTCAGAAGTCTTACAGAAGGGTCCTGGGCAGTGCAGTCATTTGTGTACAGTGAGAAGAGCAGTGGGGAGAGAACGCATCCCTGGGGGGCGCCAGTGCTGATTGTGCGAGTGCTGGATGTGAGTTTCCCCATTCTCACTAACTGTTGCCTGTCTGTCAGAAAGCTGGTGATCCACTGACAGATAGAGCCAGGAACAGATAGCTGGGTTAACTTTGTCTGGAGCAGTGATGGGATGATGGTGTTGAAAGCGGAGCTGAAGTCCACAAACAGGATCCTTACATAGGTCCCTGGTCTATCGAGATGTTTCAGGACAAAATGCAGCGCCATGTTAACTGCATCCTCAACAGACCTGTTTGCTCTGTAGGCAAACTGCAGGGGGTCCAGTAAGGGTTCTGTGATGTCCTTCAGATAAGCCAATACCAGTCTCTCGAATGACTTCATGACCACAGATGTGAGAGCGACGGGTCTGTAGTCATTCAGTCCTGTGATTTTGGATTTCTTTGGGATGGGGATTATGGTGGAGCACTTGAAACAGGAAGGAACTGTGCACAGATCCAGTGATCTGTTGAAGATCTTTGAGAAGATGAAGGCCAGTTGAATAGCACAGCTTTTAAGACAGGCTGGAGAGATACCCTCTGGGCCTGGTGCTTTTCTTCTCTTTTGTTTCCTAAAGACTCTGCACACATCCTCTTCACTGATCTGAAGTGCAGGAGGTGCAGGAGGTGGGATGACTGAAGGTGATAGGTGTTGTGTAGAGAGAATGTCAGAGTTGGGGTGAGGTGTTAAATTAGCATTTTCAAATCTGCAGTAAAAGTCATTCAGATCACTGACCAGGTGTTGATTGCCTGCAAAATTGGGGGATGGTGGCTTGTAGTTAGTGATGTCTTTAAGGCCCTTCCACACAGACGCAGGGTCATTGGCTGAGAACCGGTTTTCCAACTTTTTAAAGTAGTTTCTCTTAGCCACTCTGATCTCCTTTGTCAATGTGTTCCTAGCCTGCCTGTACAAGACCTTGTCCCCGTTTCTGTAGGCATCCTCCTTGGCTTGGCGAATCTGTCTGAGTTTTGCTGAGAACCATGGTTTATCATTGTTGTATTTTAGGGAGGTCCTAGTAGGAATGCACAAATCCTCACAGAAACTGATGTATGATGTTACAGTCTCTGTGAGCTCGTCCAGATCGGTGGTAGCAGCTTCAAAAACACTCCAATCGGTGCACTCGAAACAGGCTTGTAGGGCAAGCTCTGTTTCGTTGGTCCATCTTTTAACAGATTGTTTATCTGTTTGTCATGTGTATTTACCAGGAATAAAGGGATAGACGAACACAACTTGAAGTTTTATGGTCACGATTCAACGATCATATTTGTGTATGTGGTTAAATCAAAAGAGTTCATGGAAAGTACATCTGGAAAAGGTGGAATCAAAATGTAAGAAAGTTATACAGTGAATGAGAGCGTTAGTTGGGAAAGACTGGAGCAGATAAACAATCATTGATGTAGATTTATAGGGCTGGAATCAGCTCAACAATAGATGACGGATGCTTTGTGTACAGAAAACACATTGAATGAAAACAGATGGAGTTATTAATAAAGCTTTGAGGATTTGTTCTGCTGCGATGAGATCAACACCAACTAAGACAATCCAGGTAGAGTTAAGAGACGTGTCCTCAGACCTGAGAAGAGATAAACTCAGGCTCACATACTGGTGTCGCTGACGTGATGAAATATGGAAGCATATGTGGTGCAAAATTCAATTTGCAATGTAATATGCAAAATGGCAATGCAGTATGTAAATTGACAATGCAATTGTGTATCTAAATATACATTTCAAATAACGTATGTGCAACATTTGGTGCAAAATGAAAATAAAAATTCAATTATATCAAATACATTTGTAAGTTCCTACACTGGTTTTAATGTTATTGAAATGGATATTTTTAACGCTCTTTAAGTTGCAAAATTAAAATGAAAATGCATTCCCGGATTGATTATACATATTTAAGATAGTCAAGCAAAACTGTAGCAAAAAGAAAATTATGATGTAATTTTCCCTTAATGCATTAACATTAACAGGTTGAACATTTGGGATTGCATTTTCATTTACACACAGCGCGTTGAGGGTGCAAAATTCAATGTGGACTTGAAAATGCATTTCGAGCTGACCACGCCCCCTCCCCGGCACAGCGTCATTGCATGAAGGTGGAGCCAGCATGGAAATATTATAGTATAGAGAAATGAATCAATGCACAGGGTGTGAATG